>LGRX02004695.1:0-18193 GCA_001247695.2 Cymbomonas tetramitiformis | reverse complement strand
GCCATCATGGGAAAATCGGCTTTGATGGTCTAGCTTGGGATGCCTACGTGGACCCGTTAACAGGCATTGGCAGAATCGTTTACGGAAATCCCCCCTTTGATGGGATTGACCGTCCCCTTGTGGATGGTACGGTGTAGTGGAGGCCACCTGCACCCCCATAAGGCGATGCAACTCCATATGAAAGGCGTCACGGAAGCGAGAGTCCCTGTCACAAACGATCTTCATGGGAGCACCGTGCAGTCGCCAAACATGGTCGAAGTACATTCGTGCCACTTGCTCAGCGGAGCTGTCAGAGTACAGCATGGGGACCACGTGCACCATCTTGGACAACTTGTCCGTGAACGTGGCGAAGGCGTCGTAGCCCCGCTCCGTGCGCGGCAGACCTGTGACGAAGTCAATGCTCACCACCTGCCACAGCCTGCCCGGGACTTGGAGGGGGTTCAGCTGGCCATCCGGATAGCTGTTCCTCGGGCGGGTCTGCTGGCATATCAAGCACGAGCGGGTCCAGTCGGTGACGTCTTTGTTCATGCGGGGCCACCAGAACCGCCGCACTATCCGAGCGAGAGTCTTATCTCGCCCGGTGTGTCCCGCCGCGGGAGACTCGTGCGCTTCACGCATGACTATTTCCCGAAGGGGAGAGTCGGACGACAACACCAGCTGGTAGCGTCCCTCCGCGATGCGCCAGATCATGTCGTCAACCATACGGAAGGTGTCCGTGCGCTGGTGCGGGGCGGCTAAAAGCTCTTCCTTTAACATCGTGAGGTAAGGGCTACGTTCGTACTCCGCGCGTAGTGCCTTCACGAACTGGCATGCCTTCAATGGTCCTTTGGTTGCGCGTGCCTTGGCCGCTGGCCCTGACGTGACCATAGGCTCGCTTGCACCTTGAGCGGCGGGCGCACGGGCACTCTTCGCTCGAGGCCGAGTCCGGCTGGCCGCTGGCGCCCACACCAGCAGCACGGGCCACCGCAGCGCTGGTCGGCCTCCGTCTGGTGACTCAAACAAGCATGTAGGGTGACCCTTGGCATCCTTGAGGTCGAACACCTTGACCACGTGCAGGCCGTACTTGGGCTGGATAAGGGTGCGCCAGGACGCGTCATAGTCCGGCAGTAGGAACATCGCCGACGTGTTTTCTGGGTCGGCGCGCCACTCAGCCATAAAGTGGCGTAGGATCTTCTCAATGAGGTTGCTATCCTTGGTGTAGGGGGGGTTGCACCAGACGTGCTTTCCCCGCCATTGCTGCTTGAGGCACTCCGTCCAATAGGTGTCCACCTGGCGGTTGACGCCCATGGAGTCACAACACGCGGCCACGTCGAACGGGCCGTACTGCGCTGAGATCTCTTCGAACTTCTCCTTTACCAGTTTCCAGTCCTGCCGGTCTACTACGTTATCGTAGTGGGAGCTTGACGCGGGAGGGGAACTTTGTTTGCTGGGAGGGGAAGGACTAAGGGGAGTTGAGGGGGCTGGAGAAGGGGTTTGCTCCGGTTGCGAGCGAGAGCGAGTAGTGACGCCCGCAAGGGTGGCTTCATGCAAGGCGCGCTCCGCGGTGTGCAACGTCTCAGCGGCGTCTTCCCACAGGTCGGGGGTTTCCACCCAGGTGAGCCCATTCAGATGAGTGAGCTCCCCAACGACCAACGGAGGGCTGATCGGAGGTACAGACTCGTCTTCAGAGTCGGAGTAATCAAACGTGGAGTCGAGCACCGAGATGGGGTCTTCAAGGATCTTGACTTTAGCGGGCTCCTCGGACGGTTCTTCGTCGGTGTCGTCCTCGTCGATTGCACCGAATACTGAGGTGGGATCGGCGGGGGTTGAGCTCTCAGCCGGCTCCCTTGGCACACTCTGACGAGGCTCGTCTGTGTCCCGGTCGACCACGCCCTTCTCCTTGAGCCCCTCCCTGGCGGATGACTGCTTGTAGTCTGGTCGTCTGGATTGGGCGTCCGGAACTACTAGGCATCGGCCAGGTACGTGCTCCATTTGGTGCACGCCCACTTCCACCAGGTCTTCATACCAGCGTGCCTGGCGTCGACTCAGCTCCCGAGCCGGCGCGAAGAGCCATTGCAAGGGTTTGTGGTCACCCATGAGTTTGAAGTCGGTGAATATAAGGTAATGCCTCCACGTCACTGTGGTGCAGTGGTGGATGGCGCACAGCTCCCGCTCCCCAGCGTGGTAGTTCTGCTCGGCCGAGGAGAATTGCCTGCTCTCGAAGGCCAACGGTTGAAGACCTCGTCCCAGGTCTTGCATCAGCACGCCTCCTAGTGCGACCGCACTCGCGTCGGTCTGCACGCAAAATGGGCGAGACCCATCGGCTGCTGAGCGCTGGTCCGGTAGGGCGAGGATCGGTGCTGAAATCAATGCTGACTTCAATCGTTGGAAGGCTTCTTTCTCCTCCTTGCCCCAAGTCCATGGCACTCCCATCTTCGTGAGGCGAGTGAGAGGGTGGGCAATGTGAGCGAAGGACTGGATGTACCGCCGGTAAAAGCCACACATTCCAAGGAATTGGCGCACGTGGGTGACAGTCTCGAGCTCCGGCCAGTCGCGAACCGAGGCAACTTTGTCGCGTTGGGGGCGACAACCTTCCTTACTGCACACATGGCCAAGGAAGCGTACTGCTCGCATGCACAACTTCAACTTGCTCCGCTTGAGGTATACTTTGTGCTGGCGACAGGCCGCTAATACAGCTCGTACATGGCCGACATGCTGCTCAGGTGTGTCACTGAAAATCATGATGTCGTCCACGAACACTCTGCAGAAGGGTAGGTGTCCGAGGTACTGCGTCATCATTCTTTGCCACGTGCTCGGTGAGTTGCTCAGTCCCATAGGCATGACCAGCCACTCATAAGCTCCGAAGTGGGTGGTCATGGCTGTCTTCTCGATGTCCTCCTGTTCCATGGGAACTTGCCAGAATCCCCACAAGGCGTCTGCAGTGGAGAAGACGGTTGCTCCTTGTAGGTCATCGAGGAGGGTTTGTACGTCAGGAAGAGGGTACTTGTCCTTGACTGTGATCTCATTTATCGACCTGTAGTCGATAACCAAGCGCAACTCCTTAGGGTTGCTCGGCTTCGGCACCATAAGTACCGGACAACCCCAGGGAGACGCCGATGGACGGATGTACCCCTTGGCCAACAGCTCGTCAAGTTGTGCACGAAGTTGCCGAAGCTCCTCTTGCGACAACTTGTAGTTACGCCGATGTAGCGGCTGCCCACTCCAGTCGGATCGCAAGCGAATGTTGTTCTTGTAGTCGCGGCTTTGGACGGAGTCAGGCAGCTCCGTACATATGACGTCCCTGAACTCCTCCTCAAGGTCGCGCAGCTGTTGCCATATCTCCGGGGACACTGTCTCGTCAATCTCGTCCGGCTCCTCCGCTTCCATGGCATGGGGCTTGGGCGGCGGTGACGGTGACGGTGGTTCCTCGGCCACAGGAGCGGCCTGCTCTTGAGATAAACCTTCAGTATGGGGCTTCTCGTCGCTCCAGCGCACACGCTTGCGTCGCGGCTGCCGTTCGCGGAGTAAGCGCCTTCCCTGCTCCAGCGCGGCTGCGGCTTCGGCATGCCAGGTGGGTGGTTTCCCTTGCGCGTGGTCGTCGATTGCTTGGGCACGTACGTGCTCAGGTAATAAAGCAAATGCTCCCAAAGCTTCGCGCTTGCTCTGGAAGAGCCCCAGATGTAGGTTGTTGGATGGCGCATTGTCCGCCGGGGGGCCAACAGCGCCCTCCAGCGCGACCACGTCAAAGTTTTGTGGGCGGGTGGACTTCACTGTTGCGTACACCTTATCCAAGTGGTCCTCGTCACTGGTGCCTGGGCTGGGCCGCACAGATTCCCGGAGGAGTAGAGCGTCCTCGGCTTCGGAGTCGGTGTCTGACGCGGCCATCAGCGCAGGCGCGTCCGTCTCACCCAGATCCGCTTGGGAGGAGTCCATGGCGCCCGCGACTTGGGCGTCTTGTTGCTCAGAGCTAGACGTGGCGCGACGCTCGGACGAAGCGTCCCTGGGCTTGGCGTTGGTCTCGGCGTCGGTCTCTTCGTTACAGGCGACCGCCCCGAAGGTGCCGTCGGGTGCTAGGTACACCACGAAGGCACACTCATCCTTAGATTGGAGGGCTCGAAGGTCCTTGCGTACTCTTTTGGGGTCCAACAAGACTCCTTGTACCAGCGCCATGGCCTTATCCTTGGGTCTTGAGGGGTCTGGCGTTCCCGGAGAGCAGCCTGTAATGACCACTCTCTTGCTTCCAGAACCAAACCGGATGGAACCCCATCGGGAGTAATCCAGGGTGACTGGGGAGTGAGAGGCTAGCCAAGGTCCTCCAAGGATAATATCCACGCAAAGATCAATGGGCATCACTCTGAGCTCCAATTGCTTGACGTACAACCCCTTGGTGGTCTCTGCTTGCAGTCGAGGACGGACGCACGTGTTGACATCGTACGACGCGCCGTCAGCTACTCGCACTCGCATGGGGTTTTCGTGAGGTCGAGGCGTCAGGGAGGGAATGCTGCGTACAGTCTTGTCCGAGATAATGTTGGTGGAGCACCCACTGTCCACCAGCACCTTTACGCGACGACCGTTCACGTACGCCCAGAACAACAACAAGGTGGGGGCCTTGGAATTGTTGATCTGTCGAGGTGGCGCTCGCGATGTTGATACAGCCGCCGAGAGATCACTCCAGCCAGGGCTCATGTCCCCACTGTCGATGATGCTGTTGAGCTGGCATACGAAGGGGTCGTCCTTGGCATGAGGGTCGCCTAGGTCAGGAGGGTCGTCCATGTCAGAGTCCCATGGTAACTCGTAGGTGCCCGCATCGGCCAAGAGCCCTTGAGCGGTGGCTGTCTGCACCAGGTCCCTGGGTGGGTGATCAGGTGGGTACAAGGCCACTTGGATGACCTTGTCCTTCGCTGCTCGCGCCATATCATTCGTCGCCAAGTCACTTGCGTACTGGAGGAGTCCCTCTTCTACTTCCTCTTGCGCTTGTTCCTTGGCTAAGATGTGCAGTAGCTCTTCGTCTATAGGAGAGTCCCGCTCCAAATATGGGAGGCCACTGGCATAATCCCGCTTAAGCTTCTCTCGTTGGCGAACTTTCTCCAGCCCACTGAGCCACCTCCTCCTTGGTGCTCCTTCAGCTCGAGCTGCATGGGTCGGTGACAGCCATGGTCGGGGGCGGTCACTCCATGTGGTTGAGGTTGCCTCGTCAGTCGTGCTGTCGTTAGGCGAGGGCGTACGAGGTCGTCCCTTGCCCTCGGACAGCTCGAAATTGCCAACCTTGCAATGGTTGGCCCGTTGGCTCCAAGTGCACGCGGTAGCTCTCGGTCACCTTCAGGGTACGTCGGTGCCGTTTCTCAACGTGCTGGGAGTCGTCTGTGAGGTCCTCGCTCGTACACACTGGAGACTTGGCTTCCTTGCGAAGGCGAGCTTCGACCACTTGACGCTCCGGCGCGGGAGGAGGGCTAGTCATCGCCCGCGAGGGTAGCATGTTGAGCTCATCGGAGTCTAGGTATCCTGTGCAAGGAGCACTCCGCCTTTGACGTCGACGGGCTCTTCTCCACTTCTCCCGCAACTGTTGCTCCGAGAGGTAGGAGGGGGGCTCATCGCGGGGATGTGGGGTTCCACAGCCCGAGCTCGAGGGAGTCCTCCGCGGCAAAATCCATTAGTTCCTTTGGCAACACCGCGTTGAGCACGTCGCAGTATTCATCCGTTTCCACTTCGTGCATGACCATGTCCAAAGTTTCAGCCAGAAGTGCCTTGGCCCACTCCTTCTTACGAAGAGCAGCCTGTGGGCACTCTCGAGCATAGTGCTCTTTGCTTTGGCACAACTTGCAACCAGTGTACTCCGGGGAGCCCAGACGTTGCCCAGTAGGAGTTACACCCGCGGGACGATCTTCGGCTAGAGCTAGTAGCTCCTCCGAGACCTCCACCGCTGCCAGTAGCTGCACTGGCGCTCTCCTACTCGTCGCGTTGTTCAAATGCAACTCCGCCTCAATGGCGTATTCCAGCGCTAGGCGTCGACTGGCTGGAAGGGCGCGGTCGAGGAGGATCAAGGGGGTCCCCTTCCGCTCTGCAATCTCGAACGCCTCCTTCCGTACCTCCGCGGATAAGCCCGAGAGGAAGACGTCCAGGAGGTCGGATTCCGGAACCGGTGTGGTGATCTCGTGTGTCGCCAACATGGTCACTACGCGATGGGCTAGATGCAGTCCATCCCAAAACTCGCGCACTTTGCGCGGTGTCGCCATGCGTCCTTGAGTTTGGCGTACTCGGCGTAGGAACGAGCCCAAGGTGGCCATCTCACTCTTCAGCGGCACGATCAACGAGAGGTGGTATTGGTCCACGAAAGTCGTCCGTCCGTCCGTCCGTCCACTGTGGACGGACGGACGGACGGACGGACAATGGACCAAACATTCTTAACATTCTAACATTTCGCAAATTAGGGCGCCCATACTTAAGCCCATACTTAAGGAGTGTAACGCGTCGGCCCGCGTCGACGCCTACGTTTTCCCATACTTAAGAAAAATTAAATTTTTTCTTAAGTATTAAGGAATATACACTAACTCCCCCCTCCCCCCCTAACCAGGGTCTCAGGGGGTATAACCCAGTCGTCTGCGAGTGGCAAACGTGCGTCAGAGAGACGAACCTAACCACAGAGCTTGACAATCGTATACGATTGTCTAACGTGTTTCTTATTTTTTTTCATATTTTTATCATGTCTATATAGGGTATTATTTTCATAAAATAATTCATTTTTCATGGTACTTTAGGAAACCATGCCGGCTTCCCTGCGATACGGTAATCATGCTTTGGATGTCCCGCATACCGTGCCAATAACTCTTCCGTTACTACAGGCCTTGTTTCCAACCCTTACCGACACCCCGATGCTTCTTCACCTGCGCAGCGCAGAAGACGTGCAACCTGTCGAACTCGGTACCGTGTTCCCTGACGGAGCTGACGTACTTGTGATCGGTGGTGTCAGTTCAACCCCCGGATCTAGTGACGTGAAAACCGGTTGTGCGAATGTCGACACTGCCACACACGAATCTTCCCAAGCATCAGCTTCTCCGCCTCCTAAGACGCCTCGCCCTGAAGTAAAGCAAGAATATTTAGTTTGTGACTTAACCGAATCGCCTCCACCTCCTAAGGACTCGTATGAATCTATGAAATCCTCTAGCGCTGTACAAGAACCAAAGCTCAAGCATAAGGTCAAATCGGAAAATACTGCCTATGCCGGACCAGCTATTCCGATAGATTTTTCTCAGCATGTTGATTTGTCCCAAGACATAGCGCCAGGTCAGCCTGGCGAGCTTGTCGATGAACTGCCAGTACCTCTCCTTCCGGGGGTAGTTTACAAGCCACGTGCTGGACATTTCTCTCCTTGGAGAGATTTCTTAAAATACGATCCGCAGACCTGGATGCGTTCTGGGAACAAAAGGCGTATCAGAGGCCGTCTTACTAGAACTACTCGATGTGGTGGGGCTTTATCCTGCGAGAACGATGCATGTGTAGTGTTTCGTACAACGGGTGATCGTAACCGTTTCCAATTCACCGGTACCTTTAAGAACCGCAATCTGGCGTGCGCCCTTTGCAACGCTGCGCCTACTCATTCCGGCAATTGTCCGTTTGAAGTAACCATCCAAGAAGACTCCGATTGGAACATCCTCCAGCTGTCTACTAGCTCCCTTGGACACAACCATTCCGTGTTGTCCACCGACAACCCCAGCGTGGGTGAGCTAAAAGCAGCTAAGACTAGGGCTGAGGAGGTTCTAAACACCGGTGGAGTTCGAAACGTGTGCCAGGTGAAAAGGACTTTACTCTCGGAAACCGTCTTTCCAAAAGATTCTTCTTTTGACCCTAGCCAGCTACCAGACATCGCGAGGAAAATGAAAGTGATTGATAAGGCAGTGGACCAGAATCTCGTGCGAGGCCGTCGACAGGATGAGGGCATGCAAGCCGTTTCCCAATGGGCTGCTAAGCACGGTAAGGGCCTACTGCAATCTTTCGCGGACGAGGGGAACATCGACAGTTTTGCTCACACGTTCGTTATGTCCAGTGTCGGAGTGGATGGAGGTGTCGATCTCGTGCGTCGCATGCACCCGAAAAGTAGCGACGACTACCTCCGCTCAGCGTACGTCCACTTGGATTTCGTACATCGCAAGGTTTCTGGGGATTGGGTGACGATGGGGGCGCACGTGTTCTCCATAGAGGCCAACGCTCTGCTCACTATTGCCACCATGAACGTACCCAAAGACTGTACCGAAACACAGGTACTGTTTTGGACATTGGTGAAGAAGACGGTAGCAGCCGAACACCCGCGTGAGGAAGTATTATTCTACGGCTTCATGGGAGATGCAGCAGGTAAGTTAAAGATCATAATTTTCAATGGGAGAGTTTGTAAGTTACACGGTTCTGACAATCGTATACTATTGTCAGAACCGTTGACATTCGAATACGAATGTCACCTACGCATGAAATACAGGGCAAGTCAAAAATCATAGTTTTTTGTGTGAGTTTGCACTTTATATCGTTCTGACAATCGTATAAGATTGTCAGCACCGTGTAAACCTACGCATGATATGCTTGGTTTTCAAGAACTGATTAATATTTGGGGCACAGGTGCTAACTGGGCAGCAATCAAGAAAGTTTGGCCAGACCAAGATGACCGTAACAATCTGGAGTGCACGTTCCATTGGGGGCAGAACTTACATAAGATCGAATCTCTTATTCCATCAGATCTCCATGCCGTGCACAAAGACCTGTTACAGCGATGGATTTACTCTACTCCCGAGGCCAAGGTGTCCTGTGAAACTGCCATCTTCGCCTGGTATGCTGAGAAATGTGGCAGGTCGAATCAGCCAAAATTGAATGCGTACTTCGTTTTTCAAATACGGCACGCGCAGCACATTCTGTCGCAATTCAAGGAACAAACCGAAGACATGACCGCCGAAATCCAACGACCGCTTGTATGCCTTGCGGAAAGCATGCACGCGAAGTGGAGATCGTGGGGGGCATACTACTCCACCTTGTTGGAGTCGGTGGAATTCGATAGCCTTATGCAGATTCGACAAATTTGCCTGGCGATGAACCGGCAGAACTCATCAAAGCACTTGTTGTGCGTGCAAGGTCGTATTCGTTCATTGGAGGATAAGTGGGTTAAAGGCGTCCTTACTCAGGCAGAGTTTGCAGATGGTCGCGAATTAATGCAAACAGTTCGTGCTGGCGCGACAGGATGGCTTCCACAGAGGGGCATCCCTGCAACGGACACCCACCGTCCAGATAAGGTAAACCATGGGGGGGTTTCGCGCAAACGCCCTGCGGAACTTCCCTCGGAAGGCGTCGCCTCCAAGAAGACGCGCACTGCCTCGGCGGTGCCACCTGCCTCTGCGGCAAGACCTACCTCGGTGGCAAGACCTACCTCGGCGGCAAGACCTACCTCTGCGGCACGTCCGGAGCGTACTTTAGTTCGCGTTTACCCGGAAGCTGGTGGGGACTTCCAACCTTCCCTGCTTCACGTCACGCGGGCAGGCACTAACGGTAAATGCTATGGACGGAAGTCTAATGGTTCTCGTCACGACATCCCAATCGCGAAAGGGCAGCTGACTATTGGGTACACCGGAAGCTTGACCTATTATTTTCCAGCAAAAACTTAACTCTTCAAAAGGGTCAAGTTCGCGAAGTGAGGACCACTCCCCCGATCCGGAGGATTATATTCTGCTCGTGGAAATGTGTTCAAAACCCATGGTATTGTTGTCACGTTTCGATGCCTGGACTGCCCGAGGGGGGGGCGAACCGTGTACCCAAACTTCTTGTTGCACCGGACACAAAGATCCTGGAAAGTGAGGAGACTCGTCTCTGTTCTCTTGGTGTTTGCGTTGCCCATGAGGATGTGACCCCAGGAGAGGCTCGAGGACATCTGGTGAGATCGGAGAATTCGGAGATGGACGTGGAGGAGAGACTTCGCAACGGTGTTAAGGTGAAAGCGAGTGGCAAGGGTTTCTTGACGAAGAAGATAGCGAATTTCTATACCGCGCTCCACAGCATGGTTAAGACCGATAACCTTGCACTGACTCAAATCCGGAAATGTGTTCCTGGTGGTGCAACCGTCTATAACTTCCGAGTTTCTCACCCTGATTCCGATGGCCGTGAATACCTCTTGGAGTTTGGACGAGAATACCGTTGTTCGTGTCCGTGTTTTCGAGAAATGGCGAGGACCCGACCTGCTCCATGCAAGCATTTCCTTTGGCTGTACTCCGAGATATTCGAAATTCCGATCATTACAAGTGTGGGATACCTTCACGAGCCATCGCTGCTATCCTCAGAAGTGCGCAAAATACTGTCGTATTATCCTGGAATTCCGGACAACTTCGATCTCTAGTTGCTTAGATAGAATACAAACGTAAATCGGTGATGGCATCTTATATATTTTACAGTGTATGCATTTTCATATACGTTATTCAAAACATTTTGTATGCCATTGCATGTGTTAGCACCCTCGTCCACATTCGAATATGATTAACCGTACGGCAGTTGTCACACGTGAGAGAGAGCCGAACTTAGCGCCGAGATCGTGTATCCTATTGCATGTCGTATAACCCTGCCTGGATATTCGCGAAGAGTTTGTCACTACTCGTGCACATCTGAATATGATTAACCGTACGGTCGAAGCTTGACAATCGTATACGATTGTCACACGTGAGTATTGTGGTAGATATATTTATAGATTTTTTTATCTATATATACTAGGAAAATATTAAAATACTTCATAATTTTACAGATGTCTACAGGGAGATTAACAAGAGTCAGAAAGCCCACAGCTAAGGCACAGGCTGTGGCTGCCGGGCGTGAGGGAGGTGCGTACCTGCAGCCCTATAAATGCATGTCGGGGTGTCATTTTTTCATTATTGCATGGCTCGTACAAAACAAACCGCTCGAAAGAAATTCGGAGGCACAATTAGAGATTTACAGCGTATGGCCTCCGGAGGTGCACAGGCCTCTCAGAGCGGATCTTTGGCATCCGGTGAAGGTGGTTCAAATGAGTTACCCGCCGCTGGTGTTGCTCCAGGTACCGCAGGAGCTGCCACTCCAGTCGCAAGTGAAGATGCCACTCCAGTCGCAAGTGATCCTCAACCTACAGCTAAATCGCCAAAGCTGACTATTACAGTTGGTAAACCGAAACCAGCTCAGGAACCAGCTCAGCAACCAGCTGAGCAAGTCGTTGCGCTAATGCTCGAGTATGCCGCTACAACTAATAAGAGGGAGAAGAAAGACCTCGAGAGTAGAATTGGGGCCGTTGTGGAAGGTGGAGATAATAAGGAGATAGTTGATACAGCTGTTGCATTACTGAAGAATCGGGACGCACCTAAAGCTGCTGTCACTCTTAAAAGATTGCTAGGTAAGAGAAAAGCTGATGCAGATGCACCGCCAGAGGCAGGGCCAGAGGCAGCGTCAGCTCCTGCACCCGAGACCTCGGGGAGTGCACCACCGCCAAAGCGTGCTCGTGACCCGAAGGGTAAGGCAGCGATATCTGGGACCACTGATGACGACAACAGGCAAGACTACATATTCCCAGGACCGCTGAATATCAAAAAAGTGATCTCAGAATGGACTTTTCGTCCCCAGCTTATTACTCGAGAAGACAAAAAGCTTCCAGTAGTTGCCCCTCTTGGCTTGCTGGTACATCCTGCTGATGTTCAGGGCGACTCAAACCGACTTTCGTTTACCCGCGCGACTTCAGAAGAGGGAATAGAGAAGCAGAAGAAGGTCATCATGGAGCGATGGGAGGTGGACAAATCACATGTCATCGTGTGGTGGACTGGACACTATTACACGGACGAAGAGTATAGGCAAATGCTCATGTCCAAGTTTTATCCCGGTGAGGCATTGCTTGTCAGCACTAGTATTATGCAAGGGTTCGGGACTTTCCTACAAAGCTTGACAATCGTATACGATTGTCAGACCTAAGTTCATTTCGGTTGCTTGCAGCGGCGGATGCGGAGGCTCCTGAGGAAGTAAGCAATTTCAACACCATGGTGCACAATCTGGAGACCGACTATCTCAACCTATTCGATAATGATCCTGACGACTACAAGAGGTGGGTGAAAAACAAGTTCATGCGAATGCAGCTTGTCGTGGTGGATGGCCAGCATCGCTATGACGCCTGGCTTGACCTTGTCCTGGACGCAAGGAAACGTAAAGCATTCTGGAGCGGTAACGGGACCAGTAATAGGTCCTCTCTGGAGGGGTTGGCCACAACGATTACAATTCTGAAGAAAGAAACACCTCTTTGTGTTTTGGTAAGCGATCCTTGTATGATATCGTTTGTTTCATTGTTTCAATAAAATACCGTATGTACATGAATGAATTTTTACAAGTTTCGGTTTGCGCAGAGCCTTATCGGGACACTGACGAACACCGACCAAACAGAAAGTCTTGTTGACTCTCACGAACACGATAAATGGATTTTGCTGTTGAATGTTGCCGACGCCTCGGAAGACCAACTGGCGCAATTTACACAATTCCCGGTAAGGCAAGCTAGTGCCAAGAGTAACGCTTGGTATCGGAATAATCTGAGGGATACGACCGCGGCGGCCTACTCGAACGAGATTTCCAAACTTCGGGATCAATCGGCAAAAGTTGCCCTCCTCCAATCGCGCGAGCGGGATGCGCAAAAGGTATGAAACTTCCGCGCTCTCTCATGTGTCCTCACCCACGTTTGACACTCGTATACGATTGTCAAGCTTCAGTTCTCACCCACGCGTGACAATCGTATACGATTGTCAAGCTTTGGCGCTAGCTTCGCCCCTGACTCACGCGTGACAATCGTATACGATTGTCAAGCTTTGGCGCAAGCTTCAGTTCTCACCCACGCGTGACAATCGTATACGATTGTCAAGCTTTGGCGCTAGCTTCGCCCCTGACTCACGCGTGACAATCGTATACGATTGTCAAGCTTTGGCGCAAGCTTCAGTTCTCACCCACGTGTGACAAGCGTGTCGCCCCCCTTACATGTGTCCAACGTGTCTTGCTTGCAGATTTTGCGGTTACTGGATCCAAAACTGGGAGACGAATGGCGGAAGGAAGCTCTCGAGTTGAAGAACTATCCGAAAGAACTGCAGCCTGTTCTTACCCTAGAGGCTATAAGCACCTCGCTATCAGCCTTAGGGTTTGATGTACGATATTTTTTCTATGTTCTGAAAGTGGCGAAGGAAGGAGCATTAATGGCCGATGTGGACAAACGGAAGGAGTTCTACCAGAAATATGGGATCAGTTGCAAGGGCAAGTTTTTGACTGGCACTGAGTTCAGCTCGTATTGTCATCGTCTTGGTTTCATCAAGGATGTCATCGAATCTGCCAAGGCCAAGTTTGCCTCGCTGATGGGTTGGACTAAATACCCAGATTGGTATAAACACGCAGAGGCTATCAGGGACGTCTATGATGATGATGAGGATACGCAGGAGACTATACTCAAACTAAACGTTGACACCCCTTGGGGACCCTATGACTTTAATGGGGTAACGTACCGTGATTCGCAGCATATGACGTACGTGCAAAAACATCACCATTTTTTTATTCAGAACGTCCACGGAGAGCCTGATTTGGAAACCAAGCTTCTGGTGTGGATGTTAATCCAATCTTCCAACAAATTCTACACTGCACGCTTCGATGAGGTCATGAAGAGCATGATTAAAGCAAAACGATGGAAGCGCGTTGATTCCAAGGAAGGAAGGGCTATGGACAAGAGTGTGAATAAGCCATCGCAGGATACCATGCATACCTACAAGACTCTTGTGGATTGCGCTGGTGAGTTAGTCCTCACAAGTTTTTTTTTTAAGTTGCAGGATTACAAGTCCTAATGACAGTGATGTTTGCTATGCAGCCACGCGTATGATCTTGTGCTACATTCACACCTTGCCGGATGACTTCATCGAGATTCGAAATGGCGGTCGCTTTGGGGCTACGTTCACGATTCCGAAGCTTTATGGCCCTGCCTACACTGAGGCACCCGTATACGATCCCGCATGGTTTAAGCAGACGTTGGGCATCACCCATACGAAAAGGGGGTTTGAGGAAAACTGCCTGCATTTGCTATGGGCGATTCAAGCAGGAGCTGGGTCTCAGATTAATCTGGCCCCTGCAGTACTGGCAGCGTCGCGGATGATGGAAGCGAAAGAAATGCCAGATATCAATGACGAGATCGCCGCGTTCAGTGCGAAGGTGACCCCGTTATACACTTGTGATGATCATGCCATGGGGATGATCGGTCAGTTGGTAAATGTTGGTAAAAGAAGTGTGACAATCGTATACGATTGTCAAGCTCTGGCGTTAGCTTGACTTAGAGTCTGCTCTGTCTCTGAGTTCGAAGACTGATTCTGATGCGTATTACAGGCCGTTTGGGAATGGCTGGAACTCCGTGTGAAAGCGTCACGCCGGGAGGGCGGGATGCCGGATGCTCTGGTTAAAACGGAGATTTTCGATCATGATTGGGAGCCGAAGAGCGCGGTGATTGAATTCATGGAGCTGAAAATCCAACACAAGGAGCTGCATGCTGCCGAGGGAGTCCAGCAGCCGGTGGACTTCAACAAGTGCCATCGCGAGTTGCTGGCGAAGCTTCTGACTGAGGGATTGCTGGAATTCGGAATGAAGGTTAGAACTGTTCATATATCTACATTGCAATGTATTAAGTATTTCCTGCGTATGTATTTCAAAGCAGACTGATGAAAGCAATGTTCCACAGGTTAACGAATCTCGCGCCGAAAGGAATAAGGGTCCACGCAGCAATCAAGTCATGGTCAGTTGGCGCAATGAAAAAACATTGCAACACGCTCGCTATGGAGTGGATCTGATCTTCGTGGATGGTCCTTTTGGGCTGTTTTCGGAGGTATGGGATACCTATTCAACAGACTTCTACTCATACATGGGTGGTATTTGCATGTCGGCTATGGATTATGGTGGCATTGTGATTCTATTCTTACCGGACTCGACCACCCGCAGTAATGTGACCATTAATGGAAAAACCTTCGCGATATCGAGGCAGCAAGCAATCATCGATGCCTTCTGCGCTTCGACCAAAGGATGGCCGCTGCAATGGACATGCCACCAGACGGTTCAATACTGGAATCGAGGCGGAGGACGCATAGGTAATAATGCGGCTGGTCCGGTCAGCGTTTTGCAACCGTATGTGTTGCTGCACTTGGTGGAAGATCCCTCAATGAGTAATAAGCTACCGAAGTGGGCCCCGCTGCGAACAACGGTCGGAAAGTTTTCGAACGCGTTCACGAACAGCATGGTAAGAATCCTTGTATGCATTCATATCTTCTCATGAATGCAACTCCGCCAAACAAAATTGTCAAGTACATGCACTAGCTCAGACACGCAGACTCGCAAGTGACAATCGTATACGATTGTCAAGCAGGTGCACTAGGTCCGACACTCAGACTCGAGTGTGTTGTTTGTTTATAAACAGGAGGTACCGCTGCCACCTAAGGAGTACCTGAAGAAAGAAGATGGACAAAATATTCGCAGCGTTCAGAAGCCAATCCGTCTTTACCGTGAGCTGATGCGCTTGTACAGCAACATGGATGCTTGTGTTATGGAATTTCCATGCGGAACGGCTCCAGCCTCCATGGCGGGGTATATGGAGCAAAGGCATGTCCTTTCGATCGACATGGATGCAGAGGTGTTGAACATGGCCAGAGCACGGTATTCCGAGGTGCTCGCAGGTGACATAGCGCTGATAGAAAAACAAAAGGCCAATGTGCCTGATGACCACGAAATGGATTTGAATGATGTCGCGGATGCTTTAGGCATGGATGCTATTTCGGCTACTCCGGTTATGGAGGCTGAGGTGCCAGATGCTTGTTTCGAGATGCCAGCCGCTCTCGCGGCAGCGTTGCTCGAGCACCCCGACCCTGTACCTAGCGTGTAAATCTGCATGAATGCTAGTACATTGGACACTGGCGGGCTCCGACCCTAGAACCGAGGACACCCACGAAACATACATTTCAGGGTAGCACAATTAACAATTATTTTCTTAAAATCATTGGTACAATTAGCATGTTCTTAGAAGCCAAAGTCCAAGTCCTCGTCAGTCATATCCGCCGCACAGTTGCAAGCTCCTAAATATTGCTCTATACTCTCGCCGCGCTGCTCCGGTAACAATAAAGCATTTATCTTGTCCACAGGTATTTTCAGATTTCTAGGCGTTACCCACCTCCCCGTCCAAGGGTTCCTGGAGGGAAATCGTTCGAGATGCATCAAGGTAAAGAATAGGAAAAACCGAGTTCGGCGTACATAACGGTATCCTGCAGAGATTGCGTCCAAGTCCCAATTTCCCTGAATGATAGGCCTTTCGCAATGCGCGTATACGTTTTCCGCATTACAGTTTACGCAAGGTGTATGACCGAAAATGTTCACATGATTTATCATATCTTCATCCTCGTCAAAACCATCTAACCAAAGCAAGACTCGCTCAACCTGCCGGGTCAGCGCCATTTCTCAGGAAGTTTTTGAACGCGAAAATAAATGATTAAAACTCGCTACAACACGTCTTAAATAGGCATGGGAGCAAGGTATTTTTTTACCTAACGGCAATTGCACCACTTTCCGTCGTCATCAGGTTCCTGGTCAAAGCCTGAGCCCTGGTTAATCAACTCCGGAATGAAATCTGTGGGAACCGCCATTGTTTTTGGGGTAAGTGCGCCAGGGTTGGCTTGCGTGGGAGTGTACGTATATTGCGCAGTAGTGGCAGGATACCGATGCGCATCCAACAGTTGAAAATACCATGTTTCCCGAGTCTCGCGGATAAACCTCCATTTAGCCTCAGAGGGGTCATGTGTAGGAATCAGCGCAGGATCGATGAACACTTCCTCGCGATATAAGAACCAATTCCAGGAATGGCACACACTGCATTTTTTGTATTCGATATACATACGTTCAAGCTCAACAAGTGCGTCTTCCATGAACTCAGGAGTATTCATGATGCTAGTATTTTACTGCGAAAATAAATGAATAAAAGACATGTAACATTACTTATATAGCAGTAAACTTCGAGAGATTTCCTTTCAACACGGTGTTAACAGTCGTGTACGATTGTCAGAAGTGTGCAGAGGGTAGTTTTGGTATGCACGGCGTGAAAGTTATTGTTTTTCCTACATGTAAGTATACGGTTTATTTCAGTACTAACACGTGACATAGTGTTAGCTACCAAGCATATGTCTCCTCATTGCACGCGCTAGCATCAATTATGCGCGTTAGGGTGCAGATTCTGAACATACGCCCGCAACCTTCGCATCTCCTTTCATCTTCCTGCAGCAGATCGCTTTCCATCTCTGTCAGGGCACAGTGCGTAGTTTCGCTGTAGCGGTGTCTATTTCGCCAGCCCCGCCACTCCAAATCTGAGTATCGGTGGTAGATCCACCCGCCCTCATACCAGTACACGAGATGCCTCACCCCGAACCTTTCGCTGGATCTACGGCCGTGGACGTACATCGGCCAAAAACTCCACCAGTGATAGGTCTTGAGATTAACTGCATGTTGCCCGAAGTCCTCCCAGTCTTCTTCAGCTTGTTGCCGCGCTCGCCGCCACAAGCGGAGAATTAAACGGTCTTCAGGAACCCATTGGGCTTGTTGTAACTGGCAGTCGCGAAACGTAAAAGCATCGAAAGGCCATATCCAATACTGCAATATTCCAAAACTGGGCATAATGGTGAGGTAGTCTAAGGGGCGGGTTGTGGTTCTATGTGACGAACGCAGGTGTGATGAAATGACCTCCGGTTACAACTCCTCCAATATATATATCCAACATATATCCTAAAACCCTGAACCTTAGACGTCCCGATATGTCTATGTGCAGCACACCTGACACCAAGACTCACCTGCTTGACAATCGTATACGATTGTCAAGCAGGTGCACTAGGTCCGACACCCAGACTCACGTGTGACATTCGTATACGGTTGTCAAGCTATACGGTTGTCAAGCTCTGTCGTTGGATTCGTCTCTCTGACGCACGTTTGACACTCGCATGCGACTGGGTTATACCCCCTGAGTCCCTGGTTAGGGGGGGAGGGGGGAGCCAGTGTCTATTCCTTAAGTATGAAGAAAAAATTTAAATTTTCTTAAGTATGGGGAAACGCAGGCGTCGACGCGGGCCGACGCGTTACCCTCCTTAAGTATGGGCTTAAGTATGGGAGCCCTATTTTGCGAAATGTTAGAATGTTAAGAATGTTT
>LGRX02004694.1:0-17074 GCA_001247695.2 Cymbomonas tetramitiformis | reverse complement strand
TGTGTGCCCCGCACGACATGCACCGTGAGTACCAGGACGTGGTGCAATATGCAGGTAGGTGTGCTGGCAGGCATGATTGCAGGAAAGCTGTTCTTCCCATGCATGCGAGATCTACGTGCATTGTGTGCATGGGCCCGCCCGTTGTATGGGTTGACCATTGATTGAATGAACGGTGCATGCATGCTGATGTCGCCCGAAACGCTTGGTTTGTTTGCAGGGAACTACACTATGGAGGACTGGCTCAACTTCATTTTGATATTCAACCCGCTGGTATTCATGGACGTCCTGGAGAGTCTCAACCGAGAGTTGGACAGGGCTTGGTGGAAGCTGAGGGAGGCTGTGATATATTTCATCCGGCAGGTGTGCGCCGGCACAATCGAAGACCGCGCAGAGGCTCGCGCACAAGCGGAGCTGCGTATGAGGGAGTTCGCTGTCATTATTGAGAACGAGTGCCCTATGAACATGCTGACGCTGAATCTACGCCTAACCGTGGTACACTTGTGCAAGCAAGAGGAGAAGGTAGGCGTTGTCAGCTCCAACATCGAGCTATGGGTGGAGCGCCTGTTGGGGGAGGCGAAGGGGGTGGTGCCGGAGCCGGTGGGGGGGAAGGCCATCGATTCATGCATCGGTAACGCCTACTTGCTGAAAGACCGTGTAGATGACATGGCCCACTTGTACCCCGGGATCCGGTTCCTTCCAGACTATGTCGCGCACTCGGTGAAAGAGGACGGCCCGGGTTTCCGCGATGACCCGGGGCTCGCGTGTCACTGCATGGATGTCGGTCATCACATCATCCGCGGTGGCGTGGCTGTATCCGCGCTAAGCGCCGATGCGGAAGGAAGGCTGCTTCCGGGCCTGGCGGCTTCCTTGCGTGCCATGCACGGTGAGCGATACGAGCTAGAACGGGACGCCTTGGACGTCCTATGTTTTCCACGAATGCGGCACGGCGACGAGGACTTCACGTCCACGATGTACACCAGGGCAGTAACCAGAATCTCCTACAACGTAGCCTTAGCATCCTCTGAAGCCGATGCATTTGAATACGGCCGCGTGGAAGCTTACTATCCGATCTGGGACCCGGCCACACATTGCGCTGTGTGCCGTCTAGCCATGGTGACGGCATACCCGACTATCAAAAACGCGCGCATGAACAGCCGTGCCGTCTTTGTCTAGAACGAGGATGCCAAACATACCCTGCTGATGCCGGCGTCACGCCTTGAGACCAAGTGTATCTGCCACCGTCCTCCGGGATTTAAAATCCCCCTCCACGCCATCTACCTTTGGCCAGGAATGAAATCTGCACGATGCTCAAGACCTTAGCAACGGCAAGCTAGAAACCAGCAGCATGCGTCCTTCCTTCATTCCTCTCTCCTTATTGCTTCTAGTGTGACCTTACTTGCAAAGCCCAGGACGGGGCCGGGACTTGCCAAGCCACATACTTACCTACCTAGCATATCTGGTAACAGTTATGTAACATTCCATGCCCGATTGCCACGTGGACTAATCTTGCACACGTGTCCGTATCACAGTGCATCCTGCCTGCCACGTGTCCAACCGTGGTCATACCGTGGTAAATTTACCGGTCATATGTGGTAATTTTACCATTGGGGGTCAATTTACCGGTCATATGTGGTAATTTTACGATTGGGGGTCAATTTACCGGTCGTAGGGGGGTACCATGGTAAATTATATACAGCAATGGTAAACAATAATATATAATTACCGCGCTATAAGTAAATGTGGTAAAATCGTGGAAACAAAAACGCCTACTGACCAATAGGAAATTACCCACGGGATTTATATCGCCACTATTAGTATAATGGCGGTAAACCACCAATTTACCACATTTTACCACCAGTTTACCACATTTTACCACCAGTTTACCGCGTTTATTTCTCAGTGTGATATCGGATAACTGGAAATAAACCCTGAGTTAAGGGTTTTCGGGATCAGAACGGTAAAAGTCAGTTTGATAAAAAAGAGATACACATAAATACTAACGGGAGTTTCCCGACTACTGGTGACGGTCACCCAGCCTACTTTAGGAAGTGACAAGTGACAGATTAAACTGTCGGTGTGTCACATCCAGCAACTACCCCTGCAACGTGCGCGGAGAGCCCATGAGGGCGTGGCCTACCATGATGTCCTTCCCAGACTCTTACCAGTTCAGGGACGGCAGGAAGGGCACTGTCTGGGACCACGCCACGCAGCAATGGGGCCCGCCCACACCCGAGGAAAAGGAGCGCGCTATGGGGTTCCAGACCGGAGCCACTCAAGGACCCGGCGTCTCAGCGCGCGAGCGAGGTGAGATGCTGGGCAGGGCCTTCGACGTCCGATGCGTATCCCGCATTCTGACCGTATGCTACCTGCTCAACTGAGCCGAGAAACCCCGCGGGTACAGGTCGAGTCGAGACACTCAATAGCCGAACATGCCACGCACAGGGTCTCCTCCCACCACTGCGATAGAAGAGAGGAATTGCCCGTGGACCCTAGATTCGAATCTGGAGGGGGACACGGGGGGAGACGTAACCGGCATCTTGACACGGCAGGTGGAAATGGGGAACGCGGACATGCCAATCGAATCTAACCGCACACCACCGCCTCGTATCCATTTTCAAAATGATTGACACGCCTTGCAATATCGGAAAACCGAATTTTGAACGTCCTTTGAATATCCTTGTAGAGTCTTAGTACCGCTAAACACATACTATAGTAAAACCCGCACGAGGTCATAGGCACATGGGTTCTTGATAGTTACTTTCTAGCATATTCATGGATGCATCCGGAGCACCCCCTCTTCTTGGACGTCCCACCCTCACCCCTGTCGCAGAGCACAAACTGCCGGCTTGAGACATGCTGGCCACGCCACTTGCGGGCTGGAGGGGGGTGTGTGGAGGGCGGTTGACGGGAGGGGCGTGGGAGCAGGGGGTGCCGACCATTATGAGCGCGGAGGTTACCGATTTGACGCAGTAGTTAGTCTCGACCAGTGGGAGAGGATTGGTTGTCATGGCGGCTGCTGTAGAGTTAGATTAGTCGGATTCTCCATGTATGGCTACTGCCCGACGCTCCAGTCCTACCACAAGGACCGAAGTAAAAGGGGGCTAGCCGCCACGATTTTTCGATGTAGTTGATGTTTGAGTGCTTAAAGATCATCGTTGGGTGCCCAAATATTTATTAAAAACATGTGCCGGGTGATATACTCGATATGGGTATGCACTTGTGAGGGCTGAAGAGGTGGGGGTAAAATTAATTCAAATTAAATAAAAAGGCCAGTCCTACCACAAGGACCGAAATGTTTCTCACGCTAGCTACCTCCACGAAGGTCCTGTGAAAATTCGAAGACCTATGTTGTCAAGTTCGCGAGCTGCTCTTTCTGCAGTGTCTTGTCAAAAAAATGATCGGAGGTCATCTTCGCCCTTAAAATATCGGTTGAAGTTGCCTGGGTATACAAAATCCGAAAATGTCACTGTGGTGTGGTTGGAATTTAGTGATTTTTAACGCTACCCATGCTTAATGTTGATAACGTAGCATGAAATTGCGACATTGTTTAGGCAAGCGGGCAAAGGGGTACTCAGTTTAGGTCCCAATGAGACTACAACCCGGAGGATAGGCACTAGGAGCATCAAGAGGATGGTTTAAAAAATTCCCGCGCGTCCGGTCCTTGTGATAGGACTGAACGAGATTCCAGTCCTTTCACAAGGACTGTCGGGCAGTAGCCATGTATGTGCTAGCAGGGGAACTTTTAGGATAGGGACTGCCCTTGACCATGTATGGTAGCCGGGGGCGAATTGGCTCCCCGGGGGAAATTAATTTAAGTCATACGAGAAATCGGATCTGTTCCGCTGACGTGGGAAAATCGCCGGAAAGAATTGCTGTTTTTCATTGGATCCTGAAATGACAGATTTGGCACAAGACCGGTCAATCCTCGAGTCTTACAAAAAGTGGCACTATAGGAGGTATTATAGGAGGTTTCAGGTTTGAGGTTTCAGGAATGTAGAGCTTTACAGTTACTTGTCTTGCGTTGCTAAAAATGGAGTACTGTGGTTGGTCCACATCGGATGACACGTCTGCGGACAAGGGTTCTTGTCAAGACGCCGCTTATTTAAATTTATACATGAAAAAATAAAATATAAAAATATTCAGAAATATTCAGAAATATTTTAAAATATTTATATGAATAATATTCAATAATAATTATATGAAAAATATCCTGGGAGCATAAATGCTAATGACGTGTCCCAGATCGACTCCTCTGCCTCGCCTGCGCCCCGGCAACCCCCCCGGCTCTCCGGGGGCGCCACCGAGGCGCCTGTACCGCTTCGCCACCATTGCTCCATCGCGCTCAACTTGTGGCTTCGATCCAGGTTCCTCCTCACACCACACCAACAAGTTCCCCAACGTGCGCATTGTCAAGACAGGCAGTGCTTGACAACTATAGGCGGGTGTACCCTTATTATCAGTGTACCCTTATTATCACTGTATCCGTGGGCGATGCCTTGCGGCGATATATAGCCCAAAACCCGTTATCCCAAGTTGACTTTTGAGTAAATTTGGAAGCCCAAACGCCCCATATATCGGTCGATGCTCTGATTCGCCGTATCTGGTGCGAAAACCCTAAAAATAGTGGACTCCTCAGCTGGTAAAAATCCCCCCTCCTTCTGAAACCAATAGCAGACCTTCATCTAACTCGACAAGAAGTTAAAATTACTTTTTTGGGGTGTATGGAAGATGGTTTATCCACGTGGCTTGGTGCGCATCGCAATACAGCGCTTGAACTGGAGTGTGCAAGTTCACCCTGTATACGTGATAATAAGGGTACAGTGTCACTCTTGAATCCTTGAGAAAGCCTGTATCCTAAAAACCTTGGCCCTGACGTCCACGTGCGACGACTTGGAAACATTTTCATGTTCCAGCGTATCTTCTTGCGGCGCAATACACGGAGATATTGGCTGCGAAGGCGGGAAACGCGTTCCTTGCTTGAGGTACGTCGACGGAAGTGCCTCACCCTATCCCGCCATCATGGGGCGGGAGGACGAGCTATACAACACCCCCCCGCGCCCCGCGTGTATGGGCGGGCAAGCAAGGGGTGCCCATGTCGGGGTATCGGTCAAATTAGTCCCATGGGGTCCCAATGGGTCCAAAACATCCCGCTATAGGGGTCCATACCCCCTGCGGGTCGCACTTGAGGGGGCTCATTCCACGGGAAGCTCACTGCCGAAATCTGGCTTTTTCCGATTTTCGCCCGTTTTGGTGGGGCGGCTTGCGCCCATCCGGGGGGGCATGTGGCGACATGGTAGGTGGTTGCAGGGCTTTGTACACGTCAAACTACATCTAAATGGTGAATTTTGCCTATGGTATCGCACCGTGGCCGCCCGCGCGGCCCACCTTGGGTGCGTGCCGCCGGCGCGGGCACTGCAGAAAGCACCGCCCGCGCCCCGCGTGTATGGGCGGGCAAGCAAGGGGTGCCCATGTCGGGGTATCGGTCAAATTAGTCCCATGGGGTCCCAATGGGTCCAAAACATCCCGCTATAGGGGTCCATACCCCCTGCGGGTCGCACTTGAGGGGGCTCATTCCACGGGAAGCTCACTGCCGAAATCTGGTTTTTTCCGATTTCCGCCCGTTTTGGTGGGGCGGCTTGCGCCCATCCGGGGGGGCATGTGGCGACATGGTAGGTGGTTGCAGGGCTTTGTACACGTCAAACTACATCTAAATGATGAATTTTGCCTATGGTATCGCACCGTGGCCGCCCGCACGGCCCACCTTGGGTGCGTGCCGCCGGCGCGTGCACTGCAGAAAGCACCCCCCCGCGCCCCGCGTGTATGGGCGGGCAAGCAAGGGGTGCCCATGTCGGGGTATCGGTCAAATTAGTCCCATGGGGTCCCAATGGGTCCAAAACATGCTAATATTGGAGAGTTACAACCGTTTAACCAGTTCTTAATACTGGATTTTCACTTGATAATAAGGGTACACTGTTTTTTTGAGTGACAATGCCTCGGAGACCCCTAGAGCCGGCCAAACCCCCAAACAGCATGTTTAACCAAAATGGGGCGGTTTTGAGGTCTAAAATATCAAAAAAATCCATCGCCCATGATGCCATACCGCGCGCGCGGCTCCACACCGCTACACCTTAAAAAAGGTGATAATAAGGGTACACCCGCCTATACCTCGTGTCCACGGTTACTGTAAAGCTCTACTGAATCTGCCCTCGATGTAGATCATAACAAATGAAGGCAAACGTAACGAAAGGTTAGATCAGCTTTTATCAGTTCGTGAGCTTATTGTTTAGATATACTCAGGATGCATATCACCTTCTGACTTATTCTCTATCAGTTGCGTGATAGCAAGCTGATATACATGTGAAGTCTGCGGGCGTTCATTCCGTGCTTACACAGGGGAAAATGAACTTGCGGTGGCATCCCCTTTACTTCTGGCAGTCGAGCGTATGAAAGGCATAGACAGACTTCAGCCAGACCGATTCACAAACATTCATGGGCTGATCAAATCCTAGCTAGTGCCGACACTATGTTAAAGCTGAATAATAAACAGCGTGTTGCCATAGTTGGCGTGCTGCTCCAGTGTTTAGGGCTCCTGCCAGGGGTGGCTGCTGTAAAGGTAAAAGCTGCGTTATGGAGGGACGATAGGCCTATCGTGCGTGTCACTGAGCCGTACACTTTCGCAAGAAGTGGCACTGCGGTGATGCTCATAAAGGAGGTTGACCTCAGCAAAAATGGTAAAAATCTTCTCGGCCACATTTTACGGGAGATTCGGTTGGGATTTGTGATCGCCCCCGCCAACATCGTAAGGCAAATCGAATACAACATCTCCACGACCATACACAAGAATAAGCACCATACCAACGACCAGGGACACTGTTTGATGTCGGAACCCCGCGTTACTCCTCTGTTCACTTTGCCGATACCCTATGAAATTTACTTCGAAGACCACGTGGAACCGAGCTACAAGCACGTCTGGGAGGCACCATACGTGGCTGGAATGCATGACTATGCCATTTTCTGGGTGAATTGCGCGAAAGAGGTTAAGGTGACCTTCGACTTGACCGTGACCATGACGAACCTGGTACGATCCTCAGGCTTCTCTCCTTGACTTCTGCTGAGAGTTGATCCTGAAAATATCGACAGTGTTAGGCGAAGGGAAAGACGTTGTTTTGCGAAATTTCTCTGACACATCCTTGAGTTCGCAGGACGAGACTGGGGCTCGAACTCATTTGCTTCCTGCTGATGCCATGCTGCCTTGGCTATACTGGAGCGCCTCCGCGCTGTACTTGGCCTCGATGCTCGCGTGGCGCACCTTTTTATCAGCTCCTCCGGGAAGCGCAGCGCGCGTGCACGATATAATGACAGCCATGTTGCTTTTCAAGGCGCTCGGCTCTTTAACCCTGGTGTGCCTTTCGGAGTTTCGCAGTCTGCCTTGGCTCCTTTTGTATCAAATATAGATATGCAGCCAGCGACCTTAGTCATGCGAAATGAGCGGCAGCTAGTGCTTTGCGATACGTGGGACGCGCTACTAGGTCATTTTGCGGAAAACGAGTATCATCCGCATTCCATGATACTGCTGAAGCGTCAGCCACTAGACTCTTTCTTCCTTGTCAAATCAAGCGACGCATATATGAGCAAGTTGTGCAATAGGCGGGTCGAGCATCCTTTGAGACCCCGCATATCTGTGAAGGAAGAAACTTGGTTGCGTATTGGAAAAGAATCACACCAACAAACTCACTCTTGATGAATCAAAGCTCTGACCTTCGATGCTTGATTTTTCCACCGGACAATACTTGTACTATGGCCAAGAGGCCTGGTCGCTGGCTCTGCCTCGACGAACGGGGCGCTTCCGACGCTTTCTTGTCTCTCCACCGTAACTTCTGTAACTCAGTTCAAGACAGGACACAGAACTTAAAGGTTTGCTATCTAAATCCGTTACTTGGGGCTGTCATATCAATACTGAGCGAATGTGTGTTCCCATCCCCCAAAGCAGGGCGGGCGCTTTTATATGATTGCGGTAACAGGGCTTCCTGAGGAGTGGGAGTGGATCAACGTGTTCTTTCGAGCTGCACGTGGTGTCTTCCTATTTGGTGTCATCCTAGTAGCCGGTGGGGGCTGGTTGATCTTGCAGCCCGATTTGCCGCGGCTGGAAAAGGTACTGGTGTGCATGCTCGTCCCTACTCAGATGTTTGCATATCTGATGAAGATGCTCATAGACGAGGAAGGCGCTGCCGGCCAGGGTTACCTCTTTTGGCAGCATATACTACACGGTATCGATGTGGTGTGCTTCTTTTTCATCTTAGTGCCCCTGACACGATACATCTGGCTCTTGGACCGAACGCAAGCATTCGGGCACAAGCTGAACTACCGAGGCATCACAGGCTCGGATTTCTTGCGGTTCATGCAGTGTGAGGACCCGGCTGTACGGCTGGACGATCGCCTGCGACAGCTGAGGCACGTGTATATGATCCTTATCGCCTTCGAATTTTTCCCGCGGCTGCTGATGCACTATGGAAAAGATTTCCTCCCTTTTCACCAAAGATGGCTTTTGCTTCTTGCGCGAGAGGTGCTGAACTTCGCCTTCTACTGCGTACTTGGTAGGGCTGCTATGTCCTTCATAGAGAAGGCACGGCCGGCCGAGCAATGCAGTATAGAATCTGAGAACGTCGTCCGGCAGGTCGTCTAGTATTTCAGCCTATTTTATTTTACATTCAATTTACTCGATGCCTGTTGTATGATTCTGTTGCGTGAGGTTTACACGTGGTCAACCAGTCAACTTGCAACGGCTAATACTGCCTGGCACAGTGCTGTTGCAGCATCAATATTGTGTATATGAGTCGGCGCACTGTGTACCTCTGTACCACGAGCCCCCTCCCCCTGCTTAATTCTTATGCAACTTTCATCCCCGCTTTCGGGTAGATTAATTTCGGTTTCCCGCCCGGGATTCCCAGCTCGTTCTAAGCCCAACCCCCCCTCGTGGTGGGCCCAGTTGCCAGAAGGTCTCTAAGAGTTGGTCTTAAGCTCTTATTTAGATGGAGTTATTTTGGCAAGTTTGGGGTGGCAGTGAAGGTAAGCCCCCTTTTTCATTTGGGGTTCGTCATTTGAAGAAAAAAATAACGTGGCAGGGAGGCTGTCGTTAATTCCACGGGGATGCGAGCGGCTCCAAAGGGGTAAAGGGATGGTGGGATATATGCCACGGTGAATATCATTTGGTGATATTAAAATATTTAACATTTGAAATAGAGCGTGTTGGGCTATAAGACCTCCGTTGAGTAGCTGAATGTGGGGCTAAAACACGAAAACGATGTGACAAAATCAGGAAAAAAATATATACCAGTTTTTGCTGACTTAGCACACACCGAGGCACTCCCCGTCAAGGCTGTTTGCGTCGTGGGAGGATTGCTCCCCTCCCCATCACCCCTTGACTCCACTGCTACCACAATCATGCATTCTCGCTCGCACAGGGTCATCAACCGCTATTCACTTTATTACTCGGCCGATCATGAAAAATATGTATTTCATCATCATCTTATGCTCATTGTGACGACCGGTGTCTGTCTGATCGTTTTCTCGAATAATAACAAACACGCACACATATCCATCAGGTTGGGCAGCCACCACTCTGGAGTAAACGCCTACGGACTACTCGGCTTTCATCATCTCGCTCACACACACACACCAAGCGAGAAGTCCCGTATTCGTTGAAATGCCTTAACCGTTGGTCGCGTTCCCTGACATTTGCGCTCTATCTTATCGCGTGTTTCCAGCACTCGCTACTTCGCTGGCCCTTGGCGAAGTCTGCTGGTGGCCATTCTTTCGGAGTTTCGATATACAATGGTATAATGGACATCACCGTCTGTTCCCTCGACGACCCCATCCACCAGGTGAGTCGTCGACAAAGTCAACGAGCACTCTCCTGCTCTCTCATTCGGTCGACTTCGGTGACCGGACTGCGGTGACAAGTCGCTCATATGACATTCCTAGAGACAAGAGAGAGCGTATATATCCGAGTCTCACGGTATTAGCTCTGACAGTTATTTCACTATCTCTCGAGCCGAGCATACCTGTGATATGAGCTCCTCTACGCCATTCTCTCCTACGTCATCGAGCGGGGCTCTGCCTTCTGCGGCGGAGGGGTGTCTCCTTGGCACCGACTCGATGTCTGATCGTGATGGGCGGTGGGCCTTGATCGACATCACCAAACGGATGGCGTGTCCTCCTTGGCATTCGCCAAACCCTATCGTAGGTGGAGCGCAATGCCTTGCGATGCCCCGCCCTGGGTCCGCGTAAACGAGAAGGTCGCGCCGTTTAAACGCGCGTTTAAACGTATTTTGGGTGTCAGGGATATGACCGATGACATATGTGGCATACATGTCATACATGTCATACATATCATGTCATGTCATGTCATATGTCATAATAAATGACATACATTCGTCATGTATAGTCAGTACGGTCGACTATGACATGTACAGTCAGTATGTCTGCCATGTACCTAAGGTGCGTGACATCTGTCATCGAGAGGCCAAGTATATGGCATCGAGATGGCGAAGCAAGACAAGCCTTGAAGAATCGTTCTTGCTGAATCTTTCTGGAGAGACGCGTCTTCGCTTCAAGCATGCACTGAACAGCATGCGAGCATCAAAGGCTATATTGTCTGGCCGATGCGTCAAGTTCACCTAGTGCTCTCGAGTTCACAACTCGATGGTGGTAACGCGTATGACGCGTGGGAGCGCTAGAGTATATGAGGAGCATTGAGCTTACGCAGACACTTCTGGTCTACAGATTGCTGCAGTCATACCCACCAAATACTTGCACGTTGCTATTACAATTCAATAATAGCCGTGCCGTGACAGTGGTATTCGAAAATTCGTCCACGCCGAGAACAGACTTGAGTGTGTGCAGCATAAACACTTCTGTTATACTGTATAACAGCGCAACGAAGTTCGCACATATCGCCTATAACAGCGCAACGATATTCGCATATAACAGCATCGCATCAGCGACAATAATTGCGAACATAATATTGCAGCGGCGAATCATACAGCACGCAGCAAAATAGCGAACGACTGACGCTCGATTATACATACGCAGTATATCAACAAAACACCAAAGCGACGAGGTGTGTTCGTATAGATATCGCGCTGTTGTCCCGTTGACGACTCGTACATATGCGCAGAGATCGCATCACATTTACAATATGCAGGAACAAGGCGCACATATGAATCATCAATACTCGTCACTCGTAACGAGAAAATGGATGCTCAAGATGCAGTATAGGCGCACCCATGAATGAATGCAGTATAGGCGCACGTACTCACGCATGAATGCAGTACGCAGTCGTATTGTACGGCTGTGATACAGAACGATACTGTACATCAGCATCATGATCGGTATGCGCACATAAAATGGCGCATATGAATCATCAAATCTCGTCACTCACAACGAGAAATTCGACGCGCGAGCTACAGTATATGAGTATACATGAATGAAGCATGCAGTCGTATTGTACAACTGTGATAATAACAGATACTGAACATCAGCATCGCGCGGGTGTATACATGACTGGCATGCACACATCATATGCCAGTGTATTCATGATTTCACATCATTGCATTAGAAAGTGATAGTCGTATAATGCATGCATATGCATACATGCATACCAGCCTGATCACGATAACGGCTTGGCATACATCATGGCTACACATGCATATAACGACAGTGCCGTATAGATGTACATGCAGAGGATTAAAAGTCAGGGCTTATCAATAAACCATCGTGTAGTTCTGTTGATCGATTCGATGGCGATCTGTCCGCGCCTAACCGACCATGGGTTTGTACCCCATCGCACCGGGGGTTTATCCAGCAGTACACCTATATCACACTGCAATATATCACACTGCAACATGCATATTTCATATACATGTAAAAGCTTGCTAGTCCTGTATTACAACTATATTGAACATCCAAGCAGCATAAGATGCCAGCCTTGATTGTTAGACAGGAATTAACTCAGTTGTTCCATGACGGAGGATTTGGGATTGGACATCTGTTCTCCTGTTAATCAAGACTGGACACTCATCAGACCTGCTTGTGAAAATTAACATACTCATCATCCAAACTGATTGAGATACAGGATTACAATACCGAAACATTTGAAATACAGCATGCTTGTTACGTGCTGTCCAGTGGTATATAGACTATACATGTATGATTAAGTTAACATAACTTAACTTATCTCAAATTATTTCAAATGTGTGTAATCGAACAGCAAGTGTACACACACATACAGCAAGTATACATGAATATACTTACCACAGATACTTATCACAGTACTTATCTCAGTACTTATCACAGATACTTATCACAGTACTTATCTCAGTACTTATCTCAGTACGTATCTCAGTACTTATCTCAGATATATATTGACATTACACTCAATCAGTAAAGTGTAAATGATCAATGTAAGTATGCAGATGATATATATAGGGCACTGCACGGGCAAAGCATGCACGGTTTTCGTTGTGTACGTGGAATGATAGCTATATGCACACCTGCAGGGGGTGGGGGCAGCTGTCATCGGTATGGTTCCTATATCGCGCGAGCTTGCGGAGTTCTCGCGTTTTAGGAATTATTCAAGGGCAGCCATCATATTATATACACCTGCGAGGGCACTGCACGGGCAAAGCATGCACGGCTTTCATTTTAGGAATTATTCAAGGGCAGCCATCATACACCTGCGAGGGCACTGCACGGGCAAAGCATGCACGGCTTTCATTGTGTACGCACGGGGGATGATAGGCATGTGCACAACTGCAGGAGGTGGGGGCAGCTGGCCTCGGAATGTATGGTTCCTATATCGCGCGAACTTGCGGAGTTCTTGCGTTTTAGGAATTATTCAAGGGCAGCCACCACACACCTGCGAGGGCACTGCACGGGCAAAGCATGCACGGCTTTCATTGTGTACGTGGAATGATAGGCATGTGCACAACTGCAGGGGGTGGGGGCAGCTGGCCTCGGTATGGTTCCTATATCGCGCGAACTTGCGGAGTTCTCGCGTGTTATGAATTATTCAAGGGCAGCCATCATACACCTGCGAGGGCACTGCACGGGCAAAGCATGCACGGCTTTCATTGTGTACGTGGAATGATAGCTATATGCACACCTGCAGGGGGTGGGGGCAGCTGTCATCGGTATGGTTCCTATATCGCGCGAACTTGCGGACTTCTCGCGTTTTAGGAATTATTCAAGGGCAGCCATCATACACCTGCGAGGGCACTGCACGGGCAAAGCATGCACGGCTTTCATTGTGTACGTGTAATGATAGGCATGTGCACACCTGCAGGGGGTGGGGGCAGCTGTCATCGGTATGGTTCCTATATCGCGCGAACTTGCGGCTTCTCGCGTTTTAGGAATTATTCAAGGGCAGCCATCATACACCTGCGAGGGCACTGCACGGGCAAAGCATGCACGGCGTTCGTTGTGTACGTGGAATGATAGCTATATGCACACCTGCAGGGGGTGGGGGCAGCTGTCATCGGTATGGTTCCTATATCGCGCGAGCTTGCGGAGTTCTCGCGTTTTAGGAATTATTCAAGGGTAGCCATCATACACCTGCGAGGGCACTGCACGGGCAAAGCATGCACGGCTTTCATTTTAGGAATTATTCAAGGGCAGCCATCATACACCTGCGAGGGCACTGCACGGGCAAAGCATGCACGGCTTTCATTGTGTACGCACGGGGGATGATAGGCATGTGCACAACTGCAGGAGGTGGGGGCAGCTGGCCTCGGAATGTATGGTTCCTATATCGCGCGAACTTGCGGAGTTCTTGCGTTTTAGGAATTATTCAAGGGCAGCCACCACACACCTGCGAGGGCACTGCACGGGCAAAGCATGCACGGCTTTCATTGTGTACGTGGAATGATAGGCATGTGCACAACTGCAGGGGGTGGGGGCAGCTGGCCTCGGTATGGTTCCTATATCGCGCGAACTTGCGGAGTTCTCGCGTGTTATGAACTATTCAAGGGCAGCCATCATACACCTGCGAGGGCACTGCACGGGCAAAGCATGCACGGCTTTCATTGTGTACGTGGAATGATAGCTATATGCACACCTGCAGGGGGTGGGGGCAGCTGTCATCGGTATGGTTCCTATATCGCGCGAACTTGCGGAGTTCTCGCGTTTTAGGAATTATTCAAGGGCAGCCATCATACACCTGCGAGGGCACTGCACGGGCAAAGCATGCACGGCTTTCATTGTGTACGTGTAATGATAGGCATGTGCACACCTGCAGGGGGTGGGGGCAGCTGTCATCGGTATGGTTCCTATATCGCGCGAACTTGCGGACTTCTCGCGTTTTAGGAATTATTCAAGGGCAGCCATCATACACCTGCGAGGGCACTGCACGGGCAAAGCATGCACGGCGTTCGTTGTGTACGTGGAATGATAGCTATATGCACACCTGCAGGGGGTGGGGGCAGCTGTCATCGGTATGGTTCCTATATCGCGCGAGCTTGCGGAGTTCTCGCGTTTTAGGAATTATTCAAGGGCAGCCATCATACACCTGCGAGGGCACTGCACGGGCAAAGCATGCACGGCTTTCATTGTGTACGTGGAATGATAGCTATATGCACACCTGCAGGGGGTGGGGGCAGCTGCCATCGGTATGGTTCCTATATCGCGCGAGCTTGCGGGCTTCTCGCGTTTTAGGAATTATTCAAGGGCAGCCATCATACACCTGCGAGGGCACTGCACGGGCAAAGCATGCACGGCGTTCATTGTGTACGTGTAATGATAGGCATGTGCACAACTGCAGGGGGTGGGGGCAGCTGTCATCGGTATGGTTCCTATATCGCGCGAACTTGCGGACTTCTCGCGTTTAAAGAATTATTCAAGGGCAGCCATCATACACCTGCGAGGGCACTGCACGGGCAAAGCATGCACGGCGTTCGTTGTGTACGTGGAATGATAGCTATATGCACACCTGCAGGGGGTGGGGGCAGCTGTCATCGGTATGGTTCCTATATCGCGCGAGCTTGCGGAGTTCTCGCGTTTTAGGAATTATTCAAGGGTAGCCATCATACACCTGCGAGGGCACTGCACGGGCAAAGCATGCACGGCTTTCATTTTAGGAATTATTCAAGGGCAGCCATCATACACCTGCGAGGGCACTGCACGGGCAAAGCATGCACGGCTTTCATTGTGTACGCACGGGGGATGATAGGCATGTGCACAACTGCAGGAGGTGGGGGCAGCTGGCCTCGGAATGTATGGTTCCTATATCGCGCGAACTTGCGGAGTTCTTGCGTTTTAGGAATTATTCAAGGGCAGCCACCACACACCTGCGAGGGCACTGCACGGGCAAAGCATGCACGGCTTTCATTGTGTACGTGGAATGATAGGCATGTGCACAACTGCAGGGGGTGGGGGCAGCTGGCCTCGGTATGGTTCCTATATCGCGCGAAATTGCGGACTTCTCGCGTGTTATGAATTATTCAAGGGCAGCCATCATACACCTGCGAGGGCACTGCACGGGCAAAGCATGCACGGCTTTCATTGTGTACGTGGAATGATAGCTATATGCACACCTGCAGGGGGTGGGGGCAGCTGTCATCGGTATGGTTCCTATATCGCGCGAACTTGCGGACTTCTCGCGTTTTAGGAATTATTCAAGGGCAGCCATCATACACCTGCGAGGGCACTGCACGGGCAAAGCATGCACGGCTTTCATTGTGTACGTGTAATGATAGGCATGTGCACACCTGCAGGGGGTGAGGGCAGCTGTCATCGGTATGGTTCCTATATCGCGCGAACTTGCGGAATTCTCGCGATTTAGGAATGATTCAAGGGCAGCCATCATACACCTGCGAGGGCACTGCACGGGCAAAGCATGCACGGCGTTCGTTGTGTACGTGGAATGATAGCTATATGCACACCTGCAGGGGGTGGGGGCAGCTGTCATCGGTATGGTTCCTATATCGCGCGAGCTTGCGGAGTTCTCGCGTTTTAGGAATTATTCAAGGGCAGCCATCATACACCTGCGAGGGCACTGCACGGGCAAAGCATGCACGGCTTTATTTCATTGTGTACGTGTAATGATAGGCATGTGCACAACTGCAGGGGGTGGGGGCAGCTGGCCTCGGATGGTTCCTATATCGCGCGTACTTGCGGAGGTCTCGCGTTTTAGGAACTATCCAAGGGCAGCCATCACACACCTGCGAGGGCACTGCACGGGCAAAGCCTGCACGGCTTTCATTGTGTACGCACGGGGGATGATAGGCATGTGCACAACTGCAGGGGGTAAGGACAGCTGGCCTTGGTACTGTATGGTTCCTATATCGCGCGAACTTGCGGAGTTCTCGCGTTTTAGGAACTATTCAAGGGCAGCCATCACACACCTGCGAGGGCACTGCACCGGCAAAGCCTGCACGGCTTTCATTGTGTACGCACGGGGGATGATAGGCATGTGCAGAACTGCAGGGGGTGGGGGCAGCTGGCCTTGGTACTGTATGGTTCCTATATCGCGCGAACTTGCGGAGTTCTCGCGTTTTAGGAAGTATTCAAGGGCAGCCATCACACACCTGCGAGGGCACTGCACGGGCAAAGCCTGCACGGCTTTCATTGTGTACGTGTAATGATAGGCATGTGCACAACTGCAGGGGGTGGGGCAGCTGGCCTCGGATGGTTCCTATATCGCGCGAACTTGCGGAGTTCTCGCGTTTTAGGAACTATTCAAGGGCAGCCATCACACACATGCGAGGGCACTGCACGGGCAAAGCATGCACGGCTTTCATTGTGTACGCACGGGGGATGATAGGCATGTGCACAACTGCAGGGGTGGGGCAGCTGGCCTCGGTACTGTTTGGTTCCTATATCGAGCGAACTTGCGGAGTTCTCGCGTTTTAGGAACTATTCAAGGGCAGCCATCACACACCTGCGAGGGCGCTGCACGGGCAAAGCATGCACGGCTTTCATTGTGTACGTGTAATGATAGGCATGTGCACAACAGCAGAGGGTGGGGCAGCTGGCCTTGCGGATGGTTCATATATCGCGCGAACTTGCGGAGTTCTCGCGT
>LGRX02004691.1:38680-91124 GCA_001247695.2 Cymbomonas tetramitiformis | reverse complement strand
GATGCTGAGCCGGTTATGACGGTGGCGATGCTGAACCTATCATGACGGTGGCGATGTTGAGCCAGTCATCACACCAGTGATGCTGAGCCAATCATGACGGTGGTGATGTTGAGCCAATCATTACGGTGGTGATGTTGAGCCAATCATGACGGTGGTGACGCTGAGCCAGTCATCACACCAGTGATGCTGAGCCTATCATTCTGTGGTGATGTTGAGCCAATCGTGACGGTGATGATGCTGAGCCCATCATGACACCGGCGATGCTGAGCCAATCATTACTGTGGTGATGTTGAGCCAATCATTACTGTGGTGATGTTGAGCCAATCATGACGGTGGTGACGCTGAGCCAGTCATCACACCAGTGATGTTGAGCTAATCATTACTGTGGTGATGTTGAGCCAATCATGACAGTGGTGATGCTGAGCCCATCATGACACTGGCGATGCTGAGCCTATGGTCATCGCTGTTGAAACTGGACCGAGCACAGCATTGCTGATGCATGTTGGTTCTGGGCGGATTTGGGGGTTCCCAGGGTTCTGCGGTGGCGGATCGGGCACTGACAGCAAATCCGACGATGGCGAGGAGGCCATGCATGTGTACAGTGATAGCGCAGGCAGTCTGCAAAGCGACGGGGTCGATGATGCCGATTTCGCTTGGGGTGATGCACACGTGGTGCACAGCCCAGATGGCCTCAGCAGCGATGCGGAGCGCGATGACGACCCAGCGCCTCCGGCTGCACCAGTGCCCAAATCAACTGCTTCCACGGTGCCGGATGCTGGAAGGCATGCAGAGGGTGTATCAGAGGCAGCTCGCACGTTGCAGAGGGGTCCTCCGGGGGGTGGCATCTTGGCGGCGGGAGAGCGCGGGGAGGGAAGCCCCTCAGCGAGTGACGCCAGTATGAGTGATAGCGAAGGTAACAGTGGGAGTGGCAGTGGCAGCGGGAGCAGCGGGAGTAGCAGCAGTGACAGCGACAGCGACAGCGAGGAGCGCTTTGGCGACCTCGAGCTGGTGGACAACGGTGAGAAGGCGATTGCAAGTGGCTATGGGCCAATCAGCCCGCCGCCCCGTGGCAGTTTGAAGGGCACTGGTCGCAGCCAGCCCGGTGCTGGATTGGGCCGAGCGGCAGACAGGGAGGGCGCCCGGAGTTCTGGGCGCAAGCCGGTTGCGACGTTGGTGTCGGGCGCCTCTGAGGATGCCCGGGGGGAGGACGAGCCGCTGCTTCCGCTGTGCGATGACGTGGAGGCGTCCTTCCAGTTCCTGGTGTGCCACCTGCGCGGGGCATGGGATGGTGCCGCGGGTGACACTCCCGCAGTTGGGGATGGGGCAGGTGTGGCTGCGCTACCGGTGTGCTACAGTAATGCTGCGGCTTTGACGCGCTGGCTACACCCCTTGCTGCTGCAGGAGATGGGCGCGGACGTGGCAGCCGGCTGGCGGGAGCTTCCGGAGCGTGTGCGGGTTAAGGGGGTGGGCTTGAGGGGGCGGCTGGCGGTGATGTACGAGGTGGACGGGGTGGTGGCGGTGGAGGTGGAGGCCGGCTCCGAGGGCGAGCTGGCAAGCCTGGAGCTTTCACGCCACGATGCGATGCTCCTGGGAGTGCGTCGGGGCACGGGTGCGCAAGCGGGGGTGGGGACGAAGGGGTGGGCACGCGCCAGGATGGATCCTGTGGCAGCTGGGCATCGTGTGCGATTCGCCGTGGAGGGGGAAGCTGGAGCTGAAGGTGGCCCAGCTGCCGAGCGGCTGCGTGCGAGGCGCTGAGGTGGTGTTGCAGCGGGTGCGGCGCCTCGTGACCCACTGGAGAGAGTTCCGTGCGGTGCACTCCATCAGCTGCACGCCCACCCCACTCCTGTCAGTGCTGCTTGGTCCCGGGCGGGGATCGGAGGGGAAGCCGCATGGAGGCCGGCCGTCCGACCCAAAGATGCTCCCCTGTGCCGGACCAGCGGAGGACGCGGTGGCGAGCTGGGAGGCGGCGGGTTGGCTGAACCCCGGACAGGCAGCAGCCGTACGGGCTGCCGCGGGCGCCGCTGCGGGCTTCACACTGGTGCAGGGCCCCCCCGGCACCGGCAAGACCATGGTGATCCTGGCCGTGCTCTCCATGCTCAGGTGCGTGCAGGCATCAACGGCCCAGATCGCCACTGCCACAGCTTTGCTGCCAAAATCGAAAGCGAATACAACCCACGTGACTCCTTCGGGGCGCACCTTGGGGGCGCCCTAGGGGCATTGCGGCTCGAGCCAATAAGCAGTTTCAGTCGGTCCCTGAAGGGCAGCTCAGGCGCGCACGGGCAAGACTTGCGGCGGCTTCGCTGGAGTATCGGTCGCGCGCGTGTCGTTTATGTTCTGCGCGGTTTATGGCTGTGCAAGCTGAAGCGGAGGCGCGAGGCACAGCCGGGGGGGATGCAGGGCTCACGGGGGTGGATCGCTGCAGGCTGGAGCGTCCTCGACCCCGCGTGCTGATATGCGCGGCCACGAACGCAGCGGTGGACGAGATCGTGGGGCGGCTACTGGACGGCGGCCTGCTGCTACCCCCGGCCGAGGACGGCGGCGCGAAGCCGCGGCGCGGGCAGATGAAGCCCGGGGAGGTGGTGCGGGTTGGGCAGCGGGAAGCCATCCGGTGTGACGTGGCGAAGGCGTCGCTGGACGCGCTGGTGCCGCCGCCGGAGGGCGCCGCGGAGTCGCATGAGCGCTGGCGGCACGAGCGGGTGAAGAGCCTGCGGTCCGCGGCGGTGGTGGCCACGACGCTCGGCGGCAGCGCCTTCGAGATTGTCCCGGGGTACGCCCCGAGGCATGACGTGGTGATCCTTGACGAGGCTGCACAGGCCAGTGAGCCAAGCGCGCTCGTGGCGCTGGTTGGCTCGCAGCCCCCCGCCCACGCCGCGCGCTGCATCATGGTGGGAGATCCCATGCAGCTGTCTCCGACCGTGCTGATGACGGGCGCGGGCCGAGCCGCCCTGGAGCGGTCCCTGTTTCAGAGACTGCAGGACGGCGGCCACGCGGTGCTGCCCCTCTCCCTGCAGTACCGCATGCACCGCGACATCCGCTGCTTCCCGTCAACTGCTTTCTATCACGGTGCCTTCGCCCCTCCCGCTTCCGCCCATTATAGGCGCCGGACACCCAAGCAGGATGCGCACCGGCAGCTCGCCTTGCACTCGCAATCACATGGGGCTGGGGCTGGCCAAAGCCTAGACGGCGACTGATGATTCGCATCAGGTGTTTCCAAACGGCGTAGGCAGGCTCGCCCTCAACCAGCACGTGCGGACTGCCGTGACAGAAGGGAGGCCGAAATGCCTCGCTGCCACAATCTACAAAGCGCTTCTACGAAGCGATGTCACGGTGTCAGGATATTCGAGGGAAAATCGGGAAATTGAGTGAGCGTCGGCTTTGCGAAAGTCGGCGGGGGAAATAGGACGACTTACAGCGGCCTGGAAGCGTGGTAGGCGGGCTTGCGCCGTTAAGCTTGCAGATGTGAGAATGGTTCTCACATCGCCATTGTTTGCGTTCCATGGAGGGGCCGCGTATTGCGTTTGGGGCCCGTTAAGCAGTGGGAGCTCGGCTGAGGGCTTCACCACGAAGCGCCTCAGCATCTGTCGAGCATACTTAGTTGCTCTCCATCCCCCGTAGTAGTTACCAGCTTCCGCCTGCTGGCGCGGCGCATCTCCCTCGGAGCTGACCGTCGGATCCTGCAGCTGCGCATTCTACCAGAGCTTGGGGCGCGAACTTGGGGTCGCTCCTCCGCCAGCTGGCGGACGCGACTGTTCGGGCGATCCCTGGCGTTGCAGATGAAGCGAAGGGTGCTGAGGGTTTGCGGCGCGGCCCTGGCGTCTGCAGGGCAGCTAAAGGATGCCCCCTCCGTCCCACAAGGCACCCCCTTCTCCCCACATGCGCTGCCCCTCGTGCTGGCTGCGAATCGCCGCCCTATCCATCCACAGCCGTACATGGTGCTGGACGTCGCTGCTGGGAGCCAGTCCTCCGGCCAAGGCACGGCAGGCACTGCCCCCCCTGAGCCTGAGATTGAGCCTGAGATTGAAGCGCCTCTGGTGAGATTGAGCCTGAGATTGAAGTGCTCTCGCGCCGCCGCTTGCTCCTGTTCCCCGCGAGGCCCCCTCATAGCTTCAGCTGCGAGGAGGTACACGACCATGCTGGAAGTGGTCACATCGAGGGCTCATTATTTTACTCCTGGACAACGCTTCGCTTCGTCTGCCGTCAGATTGAGTTGCGTTATCTGTTCAAAGTAGCGATCATTTTGGTTATGTACGTCCGTCGAAATGCACCACCGCCAATAAATGTGTATCTGTATCTCTTTATTCATTTGGACTATGGTGTATATGGTGAGATACGGGTGTAAAGAAGGCGGGTGGGCGGCGGAGTGGGAGATGGAGTTGCGCGCAGGTTCGTCCTTGCAGAATATGGAGGAAGCTGCTGTGATTGTGTCCCTCGTGCAGCATCTCCTCGAGCAGCATGGTAGGCCTCCCGGTCGCATGACAGACCCCTCAGCTCCTCGGAGATTGTGGAAGATGCACTGCCTTGGGAGCTGCAATTTCCACACCCCGAACAGGGTGTCCTTTTTTTTGGGAGGGGGGGGTTGGAAGATGTGGAGGCGGTGTTCCGTGCAGCATGCCGCCTCAGGTTACAAGGCAGTGATCGCTGATCGAAATGGAAAATACCGATTTTGAGTCCGATTGATGGGCTCTGCATCTCGATCCGCACTGACCAATCACATCAGCTGACTGCATCTTGACACTAAGCCATGCAGTGGAGGGGTGGGAGGGTTGAGGGAGGCATGGCCGGTCAGTCCTGGCGCAGGATGTTATCGGAGTGGTAACACCCTACGCCGCACAGAAGTCGCACATCTCGGCCTTGCTGCACGGTACGCCGGCGCCCTCCACCGCCGCTGATGCCCCTCCCTCCTGAGCGTGTTCCCTCGTCCGCCCCCCTTAGTCTGAGCCTGCCACCCCTCTCCCTGGGACCATCGCCCCCTCTTGGTCTGAGCCTGCCACCCCTCTCCCCTGGGACCATTCGCCCCCATTGTCTGAGCCTGCCACCCCTCTCCCCTGGGACCATCGCCCCCGAACCGGCCTTCGTTTCCGACTTACCATGCATCTCAGCCTCCTGCCTCGGCGGAATCCCTGCATCTCAGCCCGCGACGCCATTCTACTCCTTCCGGCGCCTGAGCCTGCCGCCTCCTCGCACAGCTCCCTGCGCCTGAGCCTGCTACTTGCTCGAACTCCTTCTTGCGCCCAAGCCTATCCCCACCTCGGACCCCTCCTCAGCTCGACGCAAGCCTTGCGCATGTCAGCCATTCGCGTGGCGGTCACTTGAGAGAGGGGGCGAGGAGGGGCGAGGGCGCCGGTGCAGGCAAGCACCTGCACGGCGTGGAGGTGAACACTGTTGATGGCTTCCAAGGTAAAGGCTCCCGTAGATCTTGGCAGAGGTTGATAATGTGAATCTAACGAATCTGCGAAGGTGCCTTAGAGCTGAATGGAGCCTGGAGGCCTGTGCGGGCTGACTGAGCCTCGCAGCACGGGGGGGCGTGACAGGGCGCGAGAAGGACGTCATCCTCTTCACTGCTGTGCGTACACAGGTGGCTTCCCTTCCCCATAGCGCCACGCGCACATCTCTAGATAAGGGGGCCTGGGGCCTGTCATCTGGTGCAGTCGAGGACATACCCTTGCGCTGCATCTGATGGCGGTTCGGGAGTGGGTGGGAAGGGGTGGTGTTGGTGGCCTCAGGGGGGGCTCGGATTTTTGAAGGACATGCGGCGCATGAACGTGGCGCTGACGAGGGCGCGCCGCGCACTGTTTCTTTTGTTGAACGCGCGCTTCCTCTCCAAGTTCCAGGACTGGCACCGCCTCATCAACAACGCACATGTGCGAGCGTCAGCCAACCCGCCCTTATGCATTACCTGCATGAATGTATTGGATCATCGGCATGTGCATGATGGCAAATGATCCTGCCTGTACGCTTTTAGCGCTACACGTCTTGTTGGTTGCTACACTTGCCCGCAGTCTTCAACAACTGCAATCCAAAGCACCATGACATCGTGCCATGAGTTTGTCCCTGTCGTACACTTTTAATGAATCGGGGGATAAAGATTGAGTCTTTTCCCCAAAACTGCAATGATCACGTGGAACATAGTCACACGGCGACTTGAATCCTCCCAAGACATATATGCACACCTGATGTTGCTGTCTTCAGCCTCTTCGCCCGGACATCTCCGTCAAGCATGAATTGCGATCGCTGATTTCGAGGCGTACAGGACACCGACCGTCAGATGCCTGCTTCGGGGCACTTGGCTTACAGTGAAGTGTGGTTTTGTTGAAATGGCCAAATCGTTTCGACCAACTGTGCCACATTTGTCCTGCGGACAGAGTGGATGTCTTCATTCTGCTCGGCTGAAGCGACTAATGCGCTTAGCAGTATTTCCCACGGGCATGATGAGCTTTCCGGCAGGTTCTTATGCACGTGGAACGCGCGTCTCACTCGACTGCAGGCGCAGCTGTCATTGGCATTAATGTTGTCGCATTAGGGGATCAGCTGTTTTCACGTTCGCAGCTTTTCAAAGCTACACACAAATAAATTTGAAGACTCACAAAGCTTGGTACGCGGGCCTTCCTCGTGTGAACAACAACAAGCTGCTTTGCTTGACAAACAAAGCAGCTTGAAAAGGAGCGCACCTTTGATCCCCAAGCGCTCAACAGGCCGAACTTGCTGTCAAAAGATCCCCTGTTCGCACGGGAGTTTTCTGCGCAACTGCAGAAAAAAACATGTGGAGAGGCATTCATTAATTATGCCTACGAACGGAGTGAAGCCGGTCCGTCCAGCCGGTGACGCACAGCAGCTCGTTGTTGTCCACATAAGGAAGGACTACGCACGAGGCGAGTACGAGTACGAGCGTTCTGCTTGCAGTTACATAGATTGTGCGCAAGTCCGCCGACGCGTCAGCAAGATCTTCATATCTGCCAAGTTCGCGTTGCAAAGCACGAGAAACCATTTCATGGCGCGTGTTGAGATCATCTCAAACCCAAAAGTGAGGGCGCATGTGTGAGCCCTGAATACTCTGAGACGCTCAACCTGTGCACTTGCACTTGGTAACTCCAATCCGGCCCAGAGTAGGGCCGGGGAAATTAATTTACTCATACGCCCAACGGGCGTGGTTTTTTCTTTTTTTCTTTTTTTCTTGGTAACTCCAAGTTCGTTGCGTGAATTTACTTTTGTAGCCACGGCGTCTGTGGATTTGGGTGATATTTGAGAGAAGAAATGCGTGCCGTGCACCCACGACTGCAAAGCGCGCTGACGCCCCCGCAGATGGGCCCAAGCTTATCTATGCTAAGTGTTGAACGTGGTTTTTTTCTTTTCTCCCCGAATGCAATGAAGTTAACATCAGTGGCACGTAGATACGAGCCCTGCACAAAGGGAGTCGTGTCCACCAGATATACAACTCGACAGTAACTGGATGATCCACTGGCTTCATCCTAGAACCAAGTAGCATTTGAGTACAAGTAGTGAATCCAAGCTCAAAGCTTGCGGGGAGCGGCCCGCAACAATGACGCTTTGAGGATTGTGGGATGTGATGATGAGATTGGTTTTTCAATCTGTTTGGCCGAAATTTGATCTCACAGTTTCCAAGTGCTCTTCCCTCATCCTTCTTCGGGCTTGGGCTTCCTTCATCTGCGCATGGTCTGCACATGTGTCAATTGCGTCACACACGTGGTCTGAATCAAGTATCAACGGCACGTGCTCAGCGTGTACTCATCCACTGTGAGACTAGCCACAGTAAAGGAGTCTCTTCATGGGTGTGCCGTTGAGGGCTTCCCGTGGTGACGGTGTATGCTGAGAATACTCGCTAGCTGATCGAAGGGTTTGGAAAAGGGGTGGTGCCATTTGATGGATGATCGAAGGGTTTGGAAAAGGGGTGGTGCCATTTGATGGATGATCGAAGGGTTTGGAAAAGGGGTGGTGCCATCTGATGGATGGTCGGAGGGTTGAGAACAGGGGTGGTGCCATCTGATGGATGATCGGAGGGTTGAGAACAGGGGTGGTGCCGTTTGATTCATGTTGGGGAGAGGGGTAATGCAACATAGAAGATTGGTGGCGGGACGGCGCCAACTTGAAAATACGCATAAGGGTGATGCCACGGTGCAATGTACGACGGAGGGTATAGCCGCGGCGCACAGTAGGGAGTTAAATGTTATTGGTGAAGCCGAGGGACGAGGCAGTGGCATCTTATCGGTGTTGGTGTGGCGCCTGCATGCAGGAGCGTAGGTGCCTGTTCACGGTGGCGCAGCTGTAGGCGGCGGAAGTAATCGCCACTCTCAAGACTTGGGCTCCAAGTTGCGCCGGTTTCTAGATATTAAAGCTCAATAATGAGCGAAGACCTTTAATGAGAATGATGTATGATTGTTCCATAACAAACTCAGCGTGTCTATGTGTGCGCCACCTAAGCGCCTCTGTGACTGCCTTACCTACGTACTGAGGTTTTGTCACTGAAGCCGGCCCATCTCTACCCCCTGAGCTCCCCTAGACATGCCCCCGCCACCCTGCCTGTGCTCAGAACCACTACCCTGCTCCCTGCAACCGGGGTGTCCCAAAGGGCCATCCCAAGGGGCTGAAGTTGATGTATTGAATTGCCTATTTCAGAGCACGCGTGCCCGCCATAGAACTGCCCTTGCAACCCCGAGTCCCACCACCAATTATAGGTTACTGAAGCCTTGGGCTTTTGTCGGCGAGCCGCATGCCGCTCAGGGAGTGTAATTTGTTCACTTTCCTTATCTGGAAGTTGTCTGGCGACATGCCGGAGGACTCACCAAAGAAGGCAGAGCTTATATTTATACGATTTCTTGTGTTGCGGTGTTCTCTTCTTCTTGGTGTATTTCTCCGATCAAGAGCAAAGGCATATTGCCTCCTGTGCATGCTACTGATCCGATCATCACAAGTGAGCAGAGAGTTTTACCGAAACGTTCAAGTATGCTGCACATATTGCCCGCGTTTTTGCTGCTGTCGGTGCTCTTGTTGCTGCTGTTCTAGCAGCCCGTATCAGCCCATGATCGTCCATGAGAACAGCCTGATCGGGGGATACTCCCCCTAGTCTGAGTGTTCGGCAAATCCCGTGTCCCGGAAAATGTAATTGCATGTAGCGTCGGTGGATCCACAACCGCGGATGTCATTTTATTTTTGGGTCGTGCATCGAATTGAAAGCAGTAGGGGCGGGTATGTATACGTGTAGTTAAGCGGTTTTCGCAAACTTGAGAACTTCCGCTTCCTTATATAACATGTACCGTCATCAGATGACCAAAAACAAATTAAGTTGTCCGAATCGATGATTGTTGCGGGCGTGACCAGACAGATATTGTGGCATTACAGGTCATACAACCACGAAATCGCATGCGTTTAAGATGGATCGAATCTTTCCGAGGTATGGGTTTCTATTCCAGGAATGTCACTTTTACATGCCAAGATGATTATGATACGTAACTCCGAATGTATGTTTGAGGGACTTTCCAGCGAAAAATATTTTCAGAACAGCACTCTGAAAATTTCATCTAGCTATATCATGAAACAATACCGGCATTGCAGTATGTTCAAGGACACCTATGCGTCCCAGCAGCGATACCACATCCATACACGCACGGCAGCAACGGCAACGCCTATATTTCATTTATCAGGGGCACTCCAATGTGACAACGTGCATCGTTCGCGCTAGATATATTTGCACTAGAAAAGGTTTGGTTACTGCCATCACTGTCGGGCTACTGGGGAAGATGCTGAGCGCGTTGTCGACAGAAGCCGGTTTCGGACCGCATGAGGAATTCGGCATAACACGGTCCTGGGCGTCGTAAAATACTGCGGAATGTGTAGAACTTTATCGGTCTGTTGACATGTGTGGGCATTTCGTTTGGCAGCAATTACGCGGCGTCGGGTAGTCGTTGCATTTATTTTGAAGCGAATAATCGGAATATCTTTATTTTGGAATAGAAAAGTGACCTTCCTGGAATATAAATTTGAATTCTGAATTTTAATTTACAGATCTGCCTCAAAAATTCTTCCGCCTTTCAAGAATGATATTTCCCAAAATTTCCCCCACCTCCTTCTGAAAATATAAAAGTTTCTTCAAAGATGTCATCAGTCGACACAATAATTATATTGTCACTTCGATCTCCGAAAGTCATGACGTGTCCGACCTCGTCCATGTGCGGCCGAAAAAGATATCAAAACACAAGTCACAACGCTGGCTCGTACCCGCTCAGACCTGTATCTCACGCAGCTGGACAGTGACTTGCGGGGGCCCGTAAGTCACTGTCCAGCTGCGTGAGATACAGGTCTGAGAAATAAATACGAAGCACCAAAACTTAGCATACTGATTAAGAGGTGCGTTAGGAACAACGTATTTTTTGCGCGCGCGAGATCCGTGCACAACCTGGGGTCTGGGACGCCGCGCATGGACGGGGGTCATTGGGCACGCATCGAGCCAACCGCTCGACATACGCATCGCATAAACGCATCTTGCATATCACAAACCTTCCACGCATATCATATATGCATAAGGAACATATTTTGAGCATCTGACAGCGCGCTGTCAGCTCTAGCGAAAACGCGGATGTCAACCGCGTCCACATTTTCGCTAGGGTTTCCTCCCTCATCCGCGCGCTCGCCTGCAAGCGTGCGTGCGCAGCGGATGAGGGAAGCGACTAGCAAAATATTATCTAATATGCGTTATCTTTTAACGGTAATTCGTATACACTGAAAAGCCCACTACAAATCTCGCTAAGGGCTGGCGCGTTCATGTGGGTATAGTGAGCGTGAATTTACGATTTTCGCAACTTCCAAAAGTAGCGAACGGGGTTATCATTGCGCACGATGCGGATACCCACTGACTCAGTAGGAATATGTGATAATATTAGATACAAATAAGTTACTTAGATGTGCACACAATCTTAAAGATCTAGAGAGAGCGTTCCGCGGTAAGTCGAAAGTGCATATTTAATAAATCGCATCTGTACCCGTAATACGACAATGCGGAAGGGGAAAGTGTTTCGTCAGTGGGGAAATTGGAAGCGTTTGTACTGTACGAGTATCACGTATGCGTCTGTCGTCTCCCTTTGAAGATTCTCTCAACAAAATATATAAACGCAAGTCCCGAGAAAGCAGTCATATGCCACCCAAGAAATGTGGCGTAAACCACTTCAACCTTTTTCGCGGGTGCGCACGATTAAGTAGAGAAATTTACACGTTTTCAGCGAACGGTTAAGATGAATATCTTTATAATACCGAATTCTCTCCGACTAATGTCTCACGAACTGCATCGAAGATGGGAACTGCATTGCGCCACATCAGCTACAGTTTTCGACATTCGATATCTCCAGCCTCTTATCGCCAGTTATATCCACGAAAGAGAAATTTATATTCTGAGGGGGTCGTGTACTTAACATATGACATTTCCCAAAGCAATGTTCGCCCCCCCCAAGGTAGTCGGGGCACCTGTATGACCCCTCCCTTGCCCCCCAAGGCATTGCATATAGTGACTGCTCGAAGGTACCAAATTTTTAAAAATGTTATATCTAGGAATTTGTTCACCGCTTCAAGAAATTTGCATAAAAATTTTAACTATGAAATTGAACTGCCACATATCGTCTTTTTCGTGGACGAATAAAAAAAACGAAAATTTTCCCCAATATTTCCCGATATACATTTCCCTTTGGCATCATTGTTATAATAATTTTTCGAGGGACGGTATAAAATTTTCAGGCTGCATTAATTAATAAAATTTTTATTTTCTATTCCAGGAAGGTCACTTTTCTATTCCAAAATAAATGCACACCCGCGAATAATAGCAAGTCTCTTACATCGTGTTGCCAACGGGGCGCGAGGTTGAAGCATCTTGACGTGTCAGGTGAATTAAGGGTAGGATGTGGTAGTGAACTCAGCAAGCTGCCAGCAGGGTTGAACCGTATGTGGCAGTATCCATATCGGACACCCCCTAGTTTAAATCAAATTTACAACGTAACGTAGTCATCACATTACTCTATTTTTATCGACTAGGATCCTTGAAATGTGCGTCTGGAGGTATCAAACATCTAAAGTGACGGAGCAGACGGACTCAGGGAGAGGGATCGCGGGGTTGGCCTCCATATGTTGTACCGCCACGTTCATCCACGGAACAACTTCCTCGTCGTTGAAGTTGAATGGAGAAATCGAAGAAAGAAACCACCCAGATAGCTCGTAGGCGTCATTAAAAAGCGCCACCTTCGATTCAAACAAGTCATCCTGCACACCGATGTCGTAGCGCAGCTTGTTGAACGAAGTCTGGGAGTCACGATCGACGAAAACAACGCTGGGCGTCTGAGTGTCACAATCCGAAAATTGCGGTGTGCTAGCCACATGAGTAATAAGTGAAGAGTCTCCAGAGTCCCCAAATGGGGTCGCGTCCAAGGCAAGTGCCTTGTAATGACGCAACAACAACAACAACAACAAATCCGCAGCCACAAAACGCGCCCAAGAGCGCCCCGAGGCCTTCAGGGTGCAGTGATTTTGAATGAACCATCCAAGCAAAATTTGCACCATGACTCAGCAATCCATATGGCTACCGCTCGTCCAGTAATCCATAAGGTTCGCAAATGGTATGTTTTCATACTCTATGCATTCCAAGATTTCCAAATAAATTGAATAAGCACACAAAGCGATCCATCGTGGGCGTGCACACAGAACACAGCAGCATCTGCTTTCCATAGAGCTTCAGCACAAACTATCACACTCCGCATGCTTCTTCATTCCCTGACTGGTGTCCCTGCACAACACATCTCACCATTGCCACGTGCGATCAACAAGGAGGGCAGCTGGAGATGTACTTAGATACATTCATGCCACAGAGCAGACATGCAAAAGGCACTGCACATCCCCGTGGCTCTGCTGTTTAACATTGGACTCGAGGAAGGCATGGGCCGCCCACCTGGTTCCACCAGTTAATGTCGGCCTGGGAGGTGGAGCGGTCCATGCGATTGTGCTGGAACAAGCCAAGCGAGCGGGCCAGCTTAAACTTGCCGCTCTTCCACACGGGCCAGTCCTTCATGGACGGCTCCACCTGCATGCCAAACTCGCGCCTGGCACTCAGTCAAATGTCCTCAAAGCAAGGCTCCCTTGCACTGAACGGCATGAGATCGGCAAGCAAAAGCCAGCCCACCATCATCCCAGTGGATGTGAGAAGCAAATCAAGAGCAGAGCAGGGCCGTGACAAGATACCACAAACTCCCTTGCACACACATCCACACGCCTCGCAGCAGGAGCTGAATGCCCTCCGAGGCCACAGCTCGTGATCAGAAGCGCACAGCAGTGCCCTTTCGTCATTGCCTGAAAGTTGGCCGATGGCGCGATGGAGCACAGGCGCACTTCCAGGAACACGGGGCAGAGGCACACCTGCAAGTAGGGCATGTGCATCCGCGGGCCAATCACATCTCTGAACCTGCGCAGCATTTGGCACACCCCATCAAAACGCTCGAGAGATTCTCCTCGGGGCTTGTGTACCAATTTCGAGCATCCTAAATACTGCATGCGGCGAGGCAGTGCTGAGGGACGTGTCCCGCGCACCCCTCGGTCCCAACGCGAAATCTAAGTCGGGCGCGCGCTCCATACCACTTCGAAGTCGTGCGCGCTGACGATGTGAGAGGCCCACGTGCAAGGGGTGGGCGTTCACGGAGCCAGTGGAGAGGGAGGTGATGCGCGCGCCGATAGGCAGCGGACCATGCGGTTCGGTAGATGGCCGGGTTGGTGGTGAATCTAGCATGTGTGCCGTTGGTGCAGTACGTGGCTGGCTCCTCCACGCACTTTGTCAGAAAGTTGCCTGCGCCTCCCCACAAACACTCACATTCTCTCCCCCGCGCAGCTGCCCCTCCCCCTAGCTGAGGCTGTCCCCTGCCCAACGGCAATCAGACAGGCCTCAGGAAACACGAGGAAGAGCAGGGGATGCAATCCATACACGGGCGCGTGCGCACATGGATGCCGTTGATTCAGGGATCCTTGTATCATGCGCCAGCATTGTACGGCTTGCGAGCGAACAGCAAAGCTAATCTGTGGAAGCCGCAGATATCATACGCGGCCGGATCCAACGGACACGCACCGATGAACAGCTGCGAGCCGCTCTGGCGGTAGCCGAAGCCCTTCTCTGGATCCTCCATTTTGGACACCATGGCAAATACCTCATTTTGTATCATGTGTTTTTTTGAGTAGGAGTAGTACGGGGAACCGAACTTCCACCGGTGCCTCATGCGCACGAGGTCCGCCCGTCTGCCCGACCCCCTCCGCTCCCCGATGTCTTCCACTCCCTGGATTGGTAGGTAAAATCGAACGAGATATGGCAGCGCTGGAGTTGTCCAGCACACAATGCTCCTTATCCTGCTACCTTTCTCCGCCCTCCTTCGCGGACACTCACGCACGGATACGAGTCACGATGGCTTCTTAGTCGTTTCCAACGACTGACCCTACACCGTGCCCAGGCGCCGTGCTGTTTCACGTACCCGGAGCTCAGAAGCTGGATGGCGTTATCGAGCTGTTGCCGCACAATTTCGAGTGGTTCGACCTGAGTCCTCCCCGCGCCAAGTCTCCCGGTCAAACTCACAAAAAAGTACAGCGACCCCACGAGCCCAGCGAGCGCAGATTGGGCCCGGCGCCAGATGGCGGGGAAGGCACTCGAGACGGAAGGCGCACCAGCAAGAAGTCCTCTTCCAGGAACATGATGTAGTCAGACTGACACTTCTTGGCCATACGGTCGAAGGAGACGTACGCAACATTCTCTGTAGCTCACGAGCACCTTTATTAGCTCTTAATCCGAGCCGCGCCGCTGGGGCCTCGCGATGCGGCTGCACTGTGACGCATGGCGCTGCCCACTCCCATTTGGTCGAGGGGAGGGCTGTACTCTGGGCCAGAGCTGCACGCGTCCTCCCGTAAGGCCGCCTAAGAGCACGCCTCCCGGGGAACATGCGGGGACCACGTTGACGCCCGCCCACCCAAACGCTTCTCCCCCGTGCCCATACTGGCTTCCGCTCAAATCCATACCGCCCTTTAAGCCCCATGGACCCCCACGTTGGCCGCCTCTGGGCCCTCCAAGATCGGTGGTGGGAGGCCCGTAGAGCCTCAGAGGAAACTTTGCGGATTCGCGGATTCTGATGAAGGGAGGAAATAAAAATAAAAATACGAATATAATAAATGAGCATAGATGCATCGAATCAACGAACCAGATCGACACACGAGCTCGATACCTGGGAAGAGTCCTGGGGAAGGCGGCCTAATTTCCAGGAGTGCGGATCTTGTCAGAGAGCAAGGAGCGCACCCGGGTCTGTCATGACCTCGAAGCCGTACCAGCGGCTGATGTCCTCGCGCCATCTGCCACGGCCAGCCCATTCAGCGCACCCTGTGTAGCCCCTCGGGTTGCCTTCCAATGGGCTTGCGTGGAGACGTTAGACAATTGCACCCCATTGGTCGGTTGTGCGTGCTTACCGTCGCCAAAAGTTTTTGACAACTGGTATTCTTGCTACCACGTGACTACTGAAAGCAAACTTGGCGAGGCGAGAGGGCAGGCGGCAACGCCGTTGAACACCGTCCACCACTCGCACGGCCAACCTCAGGGTGCCCTGGCTCCAACATACGGACAAGGAGAGGGGGAAACGGGGGGAATGAAAGACGGGAGGTGGGGCGCACTTGGCGAGGGGGGTGCCGGGCTTGTGGCTCTGGAAGAACATGAAGCGCTTGCTGGAGGCGCCGAGGAGGCCGGCCTGGCAGTAGCTCTCTAGGGTGCGCTCCAACGTCTTGATGCCCGACATAGACAGCACACCGATGCAGAGCGAGAATACTGCTCCTCCCCCATCTCTCGCATACACTCCCTCCCCCATCTCTCACATGCACTCCCTCCCCCATCTCTCACATGCACTCCCTCCCCGCGCCCTCACACCACTCGCGGGGGCCTCGAGGCATCCCCTATCCCAGCCGAATGAACGAGCTGGATGGAGCTGGGAGGAAGGTGGAAGACGCCAGGGAGAAGCACAGTTGAGCCGCCCAACACGGCCCAACACGGCGCAACACGGCCCAACACGGGACACCTTTGTGCAAAAAAGTGACCAAGCAAGGCAGTCATGGGAGCTGTCTGACTATGAGGTATAGGCCGGCATGGGCGCACCTTTACTGCCTGAGGTGTGCGTATCATTGGTGAGAGTGTGAGCCTGGGCAGCGCCAGACACTTCCGCTGTGCGGGCGGAGGCGGAGGCGGAGGCGGAGGCGGAGGCGGAGGCGGAGGCGGAGGCGGATGCGGAGGCAGTGGTGGAGGAGCCCAGTGGAAGAGGGGATCTATGCGATATGGTGGACGATGCACTCGCAGCCTGCGGAAGAGCTGCAAAAGGCATAGTACTCTTTGGCAAAGCTTTGACTTTCAGTGCGGGCAGGACGGCGCCACCGGGCAGTGATGGTCCATGTGCTTGCCGGTTCTTTGCTACGTCCTGCAAGCAAACAACTTCCAAGACATCCTCACTCGTCAAATGGTCCGCCTCCCACCCTCACACCTCCCCCACACATCCTCGGAAATCCCCCTCCCACCCTCAAACACCCGCCTCCCACCCTCTCATCTCCCATGGTCCACTCTCCAACGCACAATCTCCGTTTTTCACTCCTTAGGGCGTAGGGCCAGCGCCCGTCACCGCCCGTAGAAGAAGGGGGTGCGCACCTGGTGGAAGAGGGGGGTGCGCACCTGGTAGAAGAGGGGGGGTGCGCGTCTGGTAGAAGAGGGGGTGCGCATCTGGTAGAAGAGGGGGTGCGCACCTGGCAGAAGAGGGGGGTGCGCATCTGGTAGAAGAGGGGGGTGCGCACCTGGTAGAAGGGCGCCCGGAGCTTGTATGGACCCTTATGTACCACTGAAGCAACCTCTCCGTCGAGATTCAGCACCTGCTCGCCGCCCCAACACCCCTCTTTCAGGCACCAACCTCCTGCCACCTCTTACCAGCCGTATGTCTTGACTGGCTGCCGTGGCTCCAGTGCATAGCTCACCATCACGCCCTGTGCATCACCTCCCGCGCCGCACCGGCATTCACACCCACTGCCAAGCCCCCAGCACTGTGGGGCCCGGGAGGACGCAGGTTGCGGCAGCGGCGGTCTGACACTGGCGCGGGAAACGGATTGGCAAGGCGTTGGGTTGGGCGCCTCCCCCCTCTCACCTCTCCCCTGGCATTCTTGAGCCTGGCGCGCTGCTCCGCGTTGAACTTCCACTGCAGCAAGATCCTGTTGTTCACGGCCCCCGCACCCTGGCCCCCGCAAGGAAGCGCCCCCGCTCCGCCTCGGTCCCCGTGCCCTGGCCCCCGCAAGGAGCGCCCCCACTCCGCCTCGGTCCCGCACCCTGGCCCCCGCAAGGAAGCGCCCCCGCTCCGCCTCGGTCCCCGTGCCCTGACCCCCGCAAGGAAGCGCCCCCACTCCGCCTCGGTGCCGACTCGCATCCGCCGCCACCGTCGCATCACACACGGCGGTGCTCGTGCTTCCCAGCACTGGCGGCGGAGGCAAAGAAAGCGGAGCACCTGTGGCCAGATCTTGGTCTTTGGGACGCGTCCGGTGAAGTATATGTAGTTCATCATCACCTGACATTCATTCCCATATTCAGCTCACCATCACCTGATGGGCACCCGGATACTTAGTTCATCATCACCCGACGGTCATTCCAATATTTAGCTCATCATCACCCGAAGTTCATTCCCATATTCAGTCCATCGTCACCTGACGTGTATTCCCATGTTCAGCCTCACAAAAATCCGACAGCAAACATCGGCAACGGGCGAGACAACCAGCTGGATCACCGAATAGCCATGCATGTAACTGCAATATCTCAATTCCAATCTGGTGCTCAGGCCTGGGGAGCGCCATGATGCAAGGGGTGATCATATCACGACCTCCTCGAGAAGCTGGGCCTGCTCTCCCAGAGCCTCTGCATAATGGTGCAAAGAGAAATGGCCTTGGGCCGAGGGGGACGGCTGCACAAGGGAAGAGGGGCGCAGTACACGCAGCACGCCGAGGGCGCCGAGCAGGAGCAGAGGGCCGAGCGAGGGCAAGCAACCGAGCACAGGGTGGCCACCAGCTCCAGCGAGGGCAAGCAACCGAGCACAGGGTGGCCACCTGCTCGAGCGAGGGCCTAGGGTCGTAACGCACCTGGTTGCTGCCAGCGCAGCCCCCCTTGACGAGCATATTGTGCTGGGAGTCGTAGAAGTTCACCAGCTCTGTTGCCATTCGATGCACGCCATGACCCGTGCCGATGACCACCCCGCTGTTGATCATTTCCTTCTGTGGTCTCACCCCCCCCTCCTTCGCCCTCCAAAGCCTGAGCGCAGCGAAACAAAGCTCATGCCCCCCTGGCTCGCCCCTTACCTATGGCCGATGTCCGCCATGCACTGCCTGTGGGTCATCCCTTACAGTAGCCACGTGGCCACCCGGGGGACGATCGCTCTCCACAGGAAGCTTCATAGGAAGCTGCCCAACCCTGCGACACCGCTCTGACTGCCCAGACCACTTGCATCAGGTGCTCCGCGGATGTGACAGTGACGTAAGCGGACAAATGGGTGCAGGACACGTGGCTTGGCATTGGGGCATGCGCGCGCCCCTTCATAGCGCCTCCCGTGCGCACGCGGGGGCGCACTAGCCCATAGCTGTCCATGAACTGTTGGCCAAAACAAGAGCGGAACATGCGGTCGTGCCCGGCGTTCCGTCCTGCTGCCCCCCGCATCCAAACTGCTGTACTCATCAGGATCGTGGGAGCGGGGGAGGGGGGCAAGGCGCATGTTCCTCTCCCACGCCACCTGCCATTGATCGTTCATGGGGAGCGTGCGGTCGGGAGCCCACGAGGCTAGTGGGACAGGCAAGGCGGAGGTTGAGCACAAAGAGGAGAGGTCGAGCGCGAGCAGGCGAGCAGTTAAGTGGAGAGGTCGAGCGTGAGCAGGCGGGCAGTTAAGAGGAGAGGGCCAGCGCGGGCAGGAAAGCAGTTAAGAGGAGAGGTCGAGCGCGAGCAGGCGAGCAGTTAAGAGGAGAGGGCCAGGCGAGCATGCGAGCAGTTAAGAGGAGAGGTCGAGCGAGCAGGCGAGCAATTAAGAGGAGAGGGCCAGCGCAGGCGAGCAGTTAAGAGGAGAGGTCGAGCGTGAGCAGGCAGCAGTTGAGGAGAGGTCGAGCGTGAGCAGGCGAGCAGTTAAGAGGAGAGGTCGAGCGCGAGCAGGTGAGCAGTTAAGAGGAGAGGTCGAGCGAGCAGGTGAGCAGTTAGGAGAGGAGGTCGAGCGCGAGCAGGCGAGCAGTTAGAGGAGAGGTCGAGCGCGAGCAGGCGAGCAAAGTTAAGAGGAGAGGTCGAGCGCGAGCAGGCGAGCAGTTAAGAGGAGAGGTCGAGCGCGAGCAGGCGGGCAGTTAAGAGGAGAGGTCGAGCGCGAGCAGGCGAGCAGTTAAGAGGAGAGGTCGAGCGCGAGCAGGCGGGCAGTTAAGAGGAGAGGTCGAGCGCGAGCAGGCGAGCAGTTAAGAGGAGAGGTCGAGCGCGAGCAGGCGAGCAGTTAAGCAGGCAGGGCAGGGTTTCTGAGGCAGAAATTGCAGCAGACATTTCCGCACAACGCAGGAGCCAGGAGGGCGGCCACAGAAACTTCAGAGGTCGCCGGAGAGTGCCGGAGAGCGCCGGAGAGTGCCGGTTGGACAAGCCTCCGTGGGGAGATGAAGATGCTGCTCGCGGCAGTCTGGCAGGCGCAGCGGAAGAGTCGGGAACAGCATTGGCGGCCGCACTGACATACACGTGGAACTGAGATCTCGTCCAATCCATCATGGGGAATGGCTCGAGTGCTGAGTCGTACCGATGGTCACAGGCTCACAGTAAAGATGAATGTCATCATCGCCGGTCATGCGGACCCCCCTGCGTACGTGCCGCGCATCGCAGCCCCCCCCTGCCTTCAAGGGGGCGCCCTCTGCATCCCTGGCAAAATTGGACACACGAAGCCAGGGCGGCAGCGCCGGCATCGCCCAAAAGGATCCTGGGACACACGAAGCCAAGGCGGCAGCACCGGCATCGCCCAAAAGGATCCCGGGACACACGAAGCCAGGGCGGCAGCGCCGGCATCGCCCAAAAGGATCCTAGGACACACGAGCCAAGGCGGCAGCACCGGCATCGCCCAAAAGGATCCCGGGACACACGAAGCCAAGGCGGCGGCACCGGCATCACCCAAAAGGATCCTGGGACACACGAAGCCAAGGCGGCGCACCGGCACGCCCAAAAGGATCCTGGGACACACAAAGCCAAGGCGGCAGCACCGGCATCGCCCAAAAGAATCCTGGGACACACGAAGCCAAGGCGGCGGCACCGGCATCACCCAAAAGGATCGGGCCGTGAAGAAGGCATCGCGGCAGAGCAAGACAGGCGATGGGACGCGCGGTGCTCCATGGAGACCTATGCGGCACCTGAATGGATGCCTCTGGAAGAAAACCCTAAAACCCTAAAAACCCTTCAAAATGTGAGGCACCTGAATGGATGCCTTTGGAAGAACACGTCACGCGTGTCGGACACAAGCACGTATCGATATCTGCCCCCGTCACCCGCACCCCACACTCCTAACCCCCCCACCAAGCGAGCTGCTTTCTGGTGGAGGGCGAGTCATAATGGCAGCTTTCGGCGGCATGTCCACGCACTGGCGAAGCGGCACGCCGAGCGACAAAGGCATATGATGCTTGCTTTACTCCGCGACGGGGTGGTGCATCTACGTGGAGAAAGATTTGAGCTGCCACGCTGCGGGAGGGCTGCATGCCAGGGCGGGCCTCCGCCAGGCGGGCACCACTGTGGCCATTCACGAGACCGTGCAAACGTTTTGCGCGATACGGGGAGGGCACTCGTAGCACACGAGGTGAAGCATACACCCTGAAACCTGCTGAGGCCAAGTACATGCATGTCAAAATGCCCACCAAGCTGGCAGACCAGGCCGTCACGTGGCAGGCATGCCAAAGTGCCCACCAAGCTGGCAGACCAGGCAGCCCCGTGGCAAGCATGACAAACTGCCCACCGAGCTGGCAGACCAGGCCGTCACGTGGCAGGCATGGCAAAGTGCCCACCAAGCTGGCAGACCAGGCAGCCACGTGGCAGGCATGACAAACTGCCCACCAAGTTGGCAGACCAGGCCGGCCACGTGGCAGGCATGCCAAACTGCCCACCGAGCTGGCAGACCAGGCAGCCCCGTGGCAGGCATGACAAACTGCCCACCAAGCTGGCAGACCAGGCAGCCACGTGGCAAGCATGACAAAGTGCCCACCAAGCTGGCAGACCAAGCAACCACGTGGCAGGCGTGACATATGGCCCACCAAGTTGGCAGACCAGGCAGCCACGTGGCAAGCATGACAAAGTGCCCACCAAGTTGGCAGACCAGGCCGCCACGTGGCAAGCATGACAAAGTACCCACCAAGCTGGCAGACCAGGCCGCCACGTGGCATGCATGCCAAAGTACCCACCAAGCTGGCAGACCAGGCAGCCACGTGGCAGGCATGACAAACTGCCCACCAAGTTGGCAGATCAGGCCGTCACGTGGCAGGCATGCCAACGTACCCACCAAGCTGGCAGATCAGGCAGCCACGTGGCAGGCATGACAAAGTGCCCACCAAGTTGGCAGACCAGGCCGTCACGTGGCAGGCATGACAAAGTACCCACCAAGCTGGCAGACCAGGCCGCCACGTGGCATGCATGACAAAGTGCCCACCAAGCTGGCAGACCAGGCCGCCACGTGGCAGGCATGACAAAGTACCCACCAAGTTGGCAGACCAGGCAGCCCCGTGGCAAGCATGACAAAGTACCCACCAAGCTGGCAGACCAGGCCGCCACGTGGCATGCATGACAAACTGCCCACCGAGCTGGCAGACCAGGCAGCCACGTGGCAGGCATGACAAAGTGTCCACCAAGTTGGCAGACCAGGCAGCCACGTGGCAAGCATGACAAACTGCCCACCAAGCTGGCAGACCAGGCAGCCACGTGGCAAGCATGACAAAGTGCCCACCAAGTTGGCAGACCAGGCAGCCACGTGGCAGGCATGGCAAAGTGCCCACCGATTTGGCAGACCAGGCAGCCACGTGGGAAGAATGACACGTATGAGGTCTGTGGAAGCGGCAAAGTGGTGGGGCTGACTCTAGAGCAATCTGAGCGAAGAGCATGAAGCTGAGCGGCGGTGCGGGGTGCTGCTTCGAGGCACTCCGGTCGAAGAGCTGCACGGTCACGCCTGCTTTCGTCTGCGCAGCCGTCATCGCGCTCGCCCCCCAAAAGCCACGCGGCCTTTCCTCAAATCCCATCCAACCTTTGACGCCGACGCCTCCTTCCCACCGTGCAATGGACAATAGTGCTCCGTCCTCTACCGATCCCTGCACTGCACTCCCAGACCTCGCTAACCCCATGCCATGCTCCCCGTGCATGTCCTGCACTCCCAGATCTCGCTAACCCCATGCCATGCTCCCCGCGCTTGCCCTGCCCACAACAGCACTTCCCACACAGGAGCGCAACGCGCCCTGAGTACAACCTCCAAGCTCTACGGCAGGCAGAGCTAGTCGTTAGGTAGTGACAGGGCAGCGCACCAGCCACGCCGCATCGTCATCCTTGACACTACTCATAAACAATATGATGCCATCCTGTCTCCCCGTCGCTTTCCCCCTCAACACGCCGCATCCTCATCATTGACACTACTCATAAACACTATGCTGCTATCCTGCCTCACCGTCGCTTTCCCTCAACACGCCGCATCGTCATCCTTGACACTACTCATAAACAATATGCTGCCATCCTGCCTCACCGTCGCTTTCCCCCTCAACACGCCGCGTTCCACGCAAGGAGAGCGACGTGTCCGTGGACTGCAGCACCCCTCAGAAGCCACCCCACGGAAGGGGGGCGAATCCCTTTCAGGGTACCACAGGAGCAGAGGGCATGGGGGCCACAGTGGGAATCGTTGAGTCAGTTGAACAGGCATTGGCTTAGCACCCACCTCGTAGCCCGTGGCACGGAGGGACTCGACGAACAGGGCGAGCTCTTGGAGGCCGTACCCGTCCGCCAGCCCCATCACCACGTCCCTCCTGGAGGACGCCCAGCGTCCGAAACTGAGCGGCAAAGCGGAAGGGGCAGTCGAAAGTCTTGCCGCTTGCTGAAGGGTGACGTGGCAGGGCGCAGGAGCAGTGCGAGCTTCGTTGCAGGTGGGAAGGCCACAATGTTGGAAGAAGGATGGTGGACAGAGAGCGCCTCTACACTGCTGCAGTGCAGGGTTGATGGCAGGGTTATCACCTGGGAGTGGCAGCAGGTGCTGAGTTTGACGCTGATGCTGTAGCCGTAGATCCGTTCGAGAGCAAAGAGGCCTTCTGAGCCCATGCTGCTTCGTGAACGTCACTCACTGCAAACACGCCCACCAACAGCGCTAATATCCCCACCTCAGCGCCGCACTGGTCGCCCACAGACCGTATGCCCGTGTTGCCACCTGCCGCTTGAATCTCCACCCGGCGCCGGCGCAAAAACGCCATGCGCAATTGACGGAGCCTTGAAGGCCAGCGGCTCTCTTCCGGAAGTGGAAGCCTTCTGTCACTCGCAGCTCCGACCAGCAGCGAGCGTGGCGCACGGAGAGCGTTGAGGGCGCCGCGTGTAAGGGACACCGAGCGAGCGAGATCAAAGAGGGCGACAAAGGTTCCGAACAGGGGCCTCTCTTCCCCCGACAGGCCAAGCCGTGCAAGAACTGATTTCGCGTCTCAGGGAATATCAGCAAGGACCATAGTGTGCAAAAGAGCTACCTCGCAAATCATGGTGGCGACGGTGAGCGTGTTCGAGCTCAGTTGTTGGAAGTTGATGGTACAGCCTCGGAAGATGTGGCAACTCAAAATGATGATATTCTCTATGGTCCTGGGTGCACACGGTGAAGGTAAAATTCAGTTGTTGCACGCTTAGCAAGGGTAATGTCACTAGCTGCACGCGCTGTGGGTGCAGTCACTTGTTGAATACGCTATGGAGGTGGTCAGATGCTGCAATGTGGGTGCGGTCGGTCATTGCACACGGCGCGGGTTTGGTCGGCTGCTGGACAAGGTGTGCGTGTGGTCGGTTGCTGGACACGGTGTGGGCGTAGTCGATAGGTCAACACGGGCCATATCGGCTGCTGGACAGAGAGTGCAGGTCGTCGAGGAAGGAGTATAAGGACGGAAAACGTGCGGCTCGGTCGAAGAGAGCCTTTGCATGCAGGGACCGTATGACTGCGCGTATACGCAAGATACAAAAATAATATCGAAGATGATCACGAACAAAATGTATGGGAAACGTTCATTTTGGGCCGTCACGGAGGAGTTTAGGGAAAAGGCTACCTGATGCGGAGCATAGCGAGATATCACCTGCAGATGTAAAGAAAGGAAGCCAAAGCGTCCTTTTCACTTTGACGGCTACCAAACAACGACTTTTGAAACAAAAACACCTTCGAAGATAGCGACAAGGAATGCTTTACAATAAAATCACGCATTCACATCTCGCCGGAACTACAGCGCGAGCTCAAAGCGAGGAAAAGCGAGCGAGAACAGACTACAGTGTTGCATGAACGGCCCTATGCAGCATACCTCCAAAAAAAACACCAATGCGTGTGCTCCAACGATTATGTACCAAGCACTTCTACTCAAAAGACTGCAACACTCCGTTTTTTTGTTTCGTGCGCTACCCATCGTCTCTCTTTTGCGGAACTTCGAGATTCTTCAGGCTTGTAGCCCCAACTGCTACGAAAACCGTTACCTAAAGCTGAAGAAGAGTAGGTAACAACAAACTATTCATTGCTGAGATTGAAGGCTTTTCAGGGGATCGCGCGCACAAAGCAGAGTATTGCCACGAAAAGGCAAGGTGAAAAGTGCATATTTCTCCCTCCAAAGAGCCCGTTACAGAACGTACAAAAGGCGAATGGTTTTGCGCCGCATCGTACATCATTTTTCTATGTAGATGGACATCTTGATCGAAGCATATGGGTATACTTTTAGTTTTAAAATGCTCGATAGTCTATGCCATCGGGTGAGTGGAAATCGTGCTGTGTAAACGTTGGGATGGGGATGAACAGACGTAGACGAGAGAACACTTTTTCTTTTATACGTTTTAGGTTTTTAACGTTTTATACGGAGACGAGAGGATGCGGATGCAGGATGCAGGTGGAGATGGAGGACATCGGACAGTTCATCGGACATGGTCGAGGTGTCACTTTATATCAAATTATTGTTTATTGCTTATACAATGAATACGCATCATCGATCATATCACATTTCTCATATGGCATGAGGATGAGGCATCGCATCGGTTCATCGGTGACAGCGACGCGACGCGACGCGACGCGACGAGAAAACTCGCCAAGCCGCAAGCGCTGGCAAGCCGAAGCGATAGCGATAGGTCTACTGTAGGTGGGTAAAACGACTGCGGTTGAATAAGCACCCTTCCCTATCAAGTTTCGTGTGCTTCATTCGGTTGATCACTGCCAGTTTTCAGAGAGAGATAGACGTCATCCCAACTTCGAAACTAAAGTCGAGGATCTTACAGCGCTCATTTCACAGATACATTTCAATATGGCAGAAACCGTAGTGGATCCCGAAGCCTTACCCGAGGCACCTTCAGTTCTGGACTTTTTGTCTGGAAAGGTGGCTGCACCCGCCCCCGAAGAGCCCTTTAAACCCGAATTTGAAGCCATAACAGCTCAAGAGATGTCTGGTTTCAAAACTGAGTTACGAAGGGTAACTTCTACCTTCATCCCAAATATGTGCTGCGCCCGAATCTTCAACTTGTGATAACGCCTGGGAATTGCAATGGGCATTCCATTTTCATTTGGGCTCCAGCCTCCCTGTGAAGCGACTTTTCTCAGAACGACCTGTTAAAGCCCATGCTTTCACCTAGTGCAGAGGCGTGAAAATTGCTAAATCAAGGTGTAACGGGACGATATTGCCGCAGAGATAGATATTGGGAAAACTTTACGCACTGTTTTTTTGCGTTGGAACCTGAGAGGTTTTCGTCTTCGCCACGTTAAAGAAAGCTGATCATAATTTTGCAGATCGCAGTCCCGGTGCGACGATTCACGCCTTTGAAAGAGAATTGGATAGCTCTATACCAACCAATTACCGAGCAGCTCAAGCTCGATATGCGTATGAATCTCAAGACCAAAAAGGTGTGTATCCTCTTCCTTATTCGCCCTGTGCGAACGCCACTCCGCCTCTCGCTTCTCTTGCCCAAAACTGTACCAGCTTATTCTTTATCATCGGATTTGTTCAAGGCCGTTGGTTCGCGTGATAGGTCGAAATCAAAACCACAAAGAATACGCCGGACGTCGGAAGTTTGCAAAAGGCCGCCGACTTCGTGGGCTCGTTCATGCTTGGTGCGCGTCTGAGCTACCTTATCAAGAGGTTTTCCCGCGTGAATGTCGTCTTCTAGAACTTTATCCAACCTCACTCTCAGCACAGTCTAACTCATATGTAAGAAGGCATAATATATCGAGCTAATGACCTGCGCCATCTCGCGTCCCGCTGACAGGTTTTGACCCATCTGACGGAGTGGCCCTCCTTCGTTTGGATGACTTGTACTTAGATTCCTTCGAAATTAAGGATGTTAAGGTACGCCGCTGAGTAACCGTTCCTGTTGTCGAGTAGCTGTTCTTGAAGATGTGTGCCCTTCGTGCAGTGTTTTATCCATTCGTTATCTGCGGTCTCAGAACACCAACGATAGTCTTCTCACTGTTTGCTTGCTCGCCATGCACGGTGTGCACTGAGTGTACGTCGAATGACAGAAAACCCTAGCCCAGCGTTCTGTTGATTTTCCTTCGCGCGCTACAGTCATAAGACTGTAACGCGCCCCTCCTGTGGAGACACGGCGCTGGGCTTACTAGCTGCGTTTTCTACAGTCTCAGCTGCAGACGCTTGGGCAGTTTGCGTATTGTCCGTACATCTAGGCCAGCATTTACACACAAGTCTGCCTTAGACTTCCGCAATAGAGGGCGGCGCCTTGACACGGTGCACAAATATATGACGCCGAAAAAACACCACTAGCAGTCGTGTCTGCAATCCACAGGTCCCAAGCTTCCTCGTGCAGCCAGCGAAGCGTTAGGCGATCCGCTTTCATAGCAGGCTGGGCGTGATTGAAAACAAGCGAGGGGTGCGCGAACAGACCTTGCGAGGCGAGCACCTGTCCAGGGCCATCGGACGGATTTCGGGTGAGTTTCTCTTCCCTTAGCCGCGCGCAGCTGCCTGAGTGATCGGTGGAACTATCCGAGTCACCAGCTGCTACTTTCGAGCTGTGTAGGTTTGGCGTCTAGGATGCAGGAGACGCTCGATGTGAAGCATGGAATCGCAAGGTACTCGTTGTGCCACATGGAAACACAAGGTCTCGTTGTGGAGTATGTATGCAGGGAAAAGCGGAAAGACAAAGTTCACGATAGAGAACGCGACAAAGACCCGTATCGTGCTGGCAGACACTCACATCCATATTCTCGGTTCTTTTGCTAATAATAAAATCGCTAGGTGTGTACTCCTATCCTCCTCGGGTTTCGCTGCTGTTTGTGTCACGCAAGATGTTGCTTCGAGTCCGCATATGAAACTCGTCTATTGACATGCTGTGCTGCTTGCAGGGACGCTATTTGTAGCTTGATTCTCGGATCGCCACCCGGAAAGGTGTACTCAAAACTGCGTACCATATGCAGCAGGTTGTCTGAAAAGTTTTAGACGGGTTCTTCAGTTTTGCTGTTCATATCTGCATCGGACAAAGATTTTCGTGCGTCAGGAACGGCCCCTGCAAAATCCAGATATTGACAGCACAGGACGCAGCTTTGCTCTCTTGCAAGGATTTGGCACCACTTTGCACTTTGCACCGGCCAGGTGACATTGTAAGCTTGGGCCGCATTTCCTCGCTCCATACCAGTACGATTCAAGACCGCCTTGTAAACACGCACGGTAGAAGGTTTCACTTCGTAGCGAAGATTAAACTGCAGAGCTTCTCACAATTTCCACTGAGCATGTGCGTGCTCAGAATCTTGCACTCAGAAATATGTGAAATAAAGCAATGCGAACATATCACTCATCATTTTGAACCTTGTTTCGATAACGGCGTATTCCATTTGGTTTCGTTCTTCTGACGCTGCATCGATTTCGTATCACGAAGTTTTGTTGTGTCACACGATTTGAGATCGCCTGTTGCAATATGAATCAAGTCGATGCGTCATCGCACACCTTTGCTTTGTTTTTGCATCCACGAACTCCTATTTGGAAAATCAAGAATCCAAAGTGGTCTTGATTATATCGTTCGGTAGTGTGAGTTGCCGAAGATTCTACTTAGCAATACCTTAAGCTGCAGTCGATGTGTTGTTTTTTTGTTTCTACTGCATGTAAGGTATCAAATGCATAATAGTGGTGTCGTGGATTTTCGCTACAAACGTAAATGGTTTAATTTGTTGCAAGACTTTTGGAGGAAACTTGTTGCAAAGTGTGTCAAATAGTCACGTTCAGAGTCAGTTTTTTACATATGCATCACGAGAACACGTGCCAGCCAGCACACCGGTTAGCTCGACGAGGGAATGCAGAATGTCAGATTGACAGTTAGCCACCGCCACACCAGCCTGCTTCAGACCGCCTAGAGGACAGTCGTCTTTAAAACTGCACACCTTGGCGAAAGACACTTCGGCGTGGCCGTATTCATGCTCTGAGAGTCGAATGCCAAAGGCGGGTCAATATCCGTGTGCACTCCAAGGTGATAACCCGCAAGCCCCCCCCGCGCCGTTTGGAGTCAGGCGTCCGCAAAGCCGCTGCCCGCCCCCCCGCCTTCCCGTTCTTGATGTAATGCTCCGCCACTGTTTGTCGTGATCCGGGCAATGGAAGAATTTTATTCATTTTCAGTGATGCAAACGTTTCGTCAAATCCGCTCGTTTAAATCTCGTAGAACGAAACGTTTGTTTTCACTCCTGGAAGCCCCTTATAGTGCCTGAGACGACCGTACCTTGAATCGCATACCACTAATTTAAATTTAGATATGCGTATACGGGGCGGCGCATCTGCGCACCGGCGACACAACGCAACGCCCGAAAGTTAGCGTGACCATTGTCTCGTGGGGCACAAAGGCGCGCCGTAGTGCTAAAAAGCGAATAATTTGCGAATAATCATCCGCGGTATTGTCTTAGGAACATATCGGTTGAACGTCGATGCCGATCGATTATCGGAATATCGGTTGGCTTTGCTATGAAACAATTAGCGAATCGATTGATGTGCTAGAGGTTTCCGTGTATTACTGTGCCAGGGGTCAGTGGTGCATCTAAGCCGTACAATTGGCAGATTGTACTTCCCCAGTGGGGCAGTTCAATGGAAATGGGTACTGGAAGGGACCCCAGAGCCATTGACTGCGTTATTTGGAGACAACGCGCATAAGACCGAATATTCCTGGCAGCATATTATTGCCATGCCTTCTGGAGCGCTACGCCGCTGGGAGCGTAAGAGAGGTGGTGGATGGTTTCTGGGAAAATGGGTACTGGAGTAAGGAGAAGCTGTCAGATTCTGATGACGCTGATGACACTGGTACTACTGACATCAAGAATGACACTGACAATGCAAGCCCAGAATGGGAGTATGACACGCCTGTCGATTATGACTCTGAGGATGCACATGGCACCCCAACATTCAGGGTTTCATTGTACTTAGGGTTTTTCATGGTTATCGTTGCTATCATACATACATATAGTCCTTAATATGAGGTGCTCTGTACCATTTTCGATGGTGCTCTTTCGAATGGTTATGTCAGTTTTGCCGGATTGTATGGTTGTCGCACTGTAATTGTTGTTTTGATGCGTGTAGGTATTTCCCGCGAATAACCATTACAGTAATCACCCACCTGTAAGAAAACAGAATAATCCAGGTCAGCCAGCTTTTCTCATCGAGTTGGGTACCCCCCCGCCAGCGCCAGCGGCCTATGAGAACGCTATGGATAGTGGACCGCGATCTCGTGAGCCAGCCAGCGAATTCCATAACCATCCACGTGGACACCTTCCCGAGCCAGCCCGTTTTCTTAAGGTGTCAATTTCCGAGAAAATGGACCCTGAGAGCCGTGCGCAGCTTAAAGAAATTAAAGTAAGATTTAGATGACGACATTATCTCTGAAACAGACTATCAGGAACTTAAACCTTTACTTAAACCTCAAGTTTTGTGCAAAAAATCATGAAAACCCATCAAATATACCATATTTGTCAATTTCCCGGCAAGGTTTTCTTAGTTTAAGAAATGCCTCTCCAGCTAGGCAGCCAGCGGTCATTTTCCTTATTTCAGGTCATCTCATAAGTCGGAAAATCCAGCCAGTTTTTCTCATCGAGTTGGGTACCCCCCTCGAAACGTCGTCGCTTTCCCAGAATGAATGGGTATATGTATAATGAGAGTCCGCATGCATGTGACATATCAGTTTTAATTGTTAAATTAAGTTCCATATTTAAGAATCATATTTGCTTACTTGGCAGTTGCGGATTCTTACCCGTGACGTGGCAGTTTCCGTACTTTCCTTACACTGGGAGGGCATCCAACAAGACTATTTATCAAGTTTGTCAATCAGATAATAATCAGACTGATAATCAGACTGATCCGGTCTGATCTGATCTGATCTGATCGGATACCTCTGATTCGTCTGATCGTGGGAGGCACGGGACATATGCGGGTGCCTGAAGGGACTATTTTGGGGACATTTTTGGACAATTTTTTACCCATATTGAAACGTCACATCTGATATTTTACATCGGCATAGTCAATAATATTTCTCGGCCTGGCGTTTGCATCGATTCGTGTCATGAGAAAAAAACAAACCGTAGGGCCAACACCGCGATCCGCATATCTTGTTATCATATCAAGTGTTAGGGATCGCGAGCAGTCATCAGATATTGGTGCGTCATCGAAGCTGCCGAATCGCGATCCGTAATTATATCAGAAACTGAATGAGTACCACTGAATGCGGGTCGATGGCATCATCAACCCGCGCAGCTCAGTTGGTAGAGCGATTGTGATTCAATCAGGAGGTCATGGGTTCGAGTCCCGTCGCGGATATCATTTTCGCCGCGATGGATTACGCTCGACCCATCTCAAACAGTGAAAAATCCCATCACTATGTATAAAGTGTTGGATATACCCCTAAGACCCGGGATATAATCACTCAGTGATAGTTTTCTCATAATGTATTAAAGTTGATAAGTTAACCCGTTATATGGGCATAAACAGTTAGGGTTCTGGTTCGGGTGACAGTCACAAACACTACTACGGGAAGAGTCACACATAATCAGTCGGTGTGACTATTCCAGCATAGAGCCCTAAGATTGGCATTCTCGTTAACGGCTCCCAGATTCGGTGTCAGATGTAACAGCATAAGGCACACGATGTGACCTACGCTAAGATCGCGTATGCTCGGGCACGGTGATGTGACCTGCGCTACGTACGATCGCGTATGCATGGGCACGATGTGGCCCGCGCTGATGACATGGATTCGGGCTGCATCCCAAGAACTGCGATGCACCTTCGGTGCGATGGGCTGCATCCCGAGAACTCCAATGTAGGCTATGCCGCGTTCTCTGTCATTTATTGCTATTTATTCAGGAACACCTCAGAAATGATTCATTTTTTACTTGCGTCACCCCGGCACGACGGGGAGCAACAATAAGGTCAATAATAAGTTTAAGAAAGGCAACACGCTAGATAAAAAGGCTAGCACTGCACTGCCTGTGCAAGTGACTGTAGCGTCACCTCCCGTTGTGCCACATGAACACCTGCCGTCGAGCGCCTCAAAGCCAAGAATGAAATTATGCAAACCACTGTGTCAAATCAAACCAAACAACGGGACAAACTAATAGCAATAGTTGAGACAGACCTACAGCATGCTAGAGATGACACAATCAAAGAACGCACACGGGGTAACTATTATCTTAGGATTACTCAAGCACCACCGGCTGAAGCAGCAGAGGCTGATGCGACTGCAACGGGCCCAATACGCAAACGGATACCACTCCCAACAACCCCTAGACAGAGCCCCCCGTCTTGTGCGTATGGCACGGGACCTTACCGACTTCACCCAAGAAACATTTGCTGAGCCATCGGATGGCGTGGCAGCAATGCAGGTCATACTCAGTAGGAAAGAGAACCGTGCGCACCTTGCAAGAACAGCCATACGCAGTGCTCCTCACGTTGTCCGCCAAATACAACAAGAACTCGTTCGCTCTATTGAGAGGAAGTGGACGGTCGAGCTTGGGTTGGCAATCCAGCTCCGATGTGCTCTTCCTGAAAGGGCATACCAGGATGCAATCAATTGTCTCGGCGGTGAATACAACGAAGACAAGGATATATCTATGAGCCCGGGTTCGTTCTGCCGGAGGTGCCTATGCCTTCCCTGGGGACACAGGCTAATACGAACCGTTTAGTGGCACTTGAGAACTCCTACTTCGAGACGGCGAAGCCACAGGAAATCACTGGAGGCAAGGGCGTGACGGTGTCCTTGATCATTGCTCTGCAGGAGAGCATGCGCACAAACCCCGCACCTGCCGACAACACCGAGGTGAAGTTACAGTCCGGTGACGGAGCAACCCTGTTTCGGGGAATAACACAGACTACTATTCCCTACAATCGCATTGTCAAGCGAGCAGAGGACACCCACCCTCAAATATCCTGTTCAGTCAACTCATCTTTGAGCAACGAGAGCCTCGCCGTGTTCACTGGCAAGGAGGAGTACGTCACGAAGTCAAGGCTGTCATGACCCGTGTCATCGCAGAACTCACCGACCTGCAACAAACCAAACTCACCGTCGACGGCAAACAATACTCTGTGACAACGACGCGGGGAGAGGGGATATGAAGCGGATAAACCTCATTTGCGGGTTATCCACTAGTTCACACACGCGAATTGTTGTTCCTTCTGCGATGTGCAAAAGGCTATGCTACACCGTACATACGATTGGGAACCCGAAGAGACACAGCCACGCCTGCGTACCTACGAGAATATTCTGGAGGGTGCTCACCTTCCTCATGCTGGCATGCGCAGTTTCCTTGGAAGTGCCCGCACTGTCCAAAAGAGTTTGCCAGCGCTGCCGACATGCCCGACCCAGCTCCCCGTGGGGATAAAGCGCGCCTCGAATACCAGCGTGCCCACAAAGGTGTTATGCACGGGTTGGGTCCCATACTCGCCATCCAATTTATAGTTAAGATATATATTCACAGCTACTGGAGACAGCCAGGAACGGGTAAAACGGCTAAGACAATTCGATAACAAAATTACTTAGGGTTTTGAGTGTCGGACTGTCGGTCGGAGAACACGTGCCAGACTGCATGTGACATTCGCAGTCTATGTTCGGATAAACGCGTTACGCGTAAATCTCAAAACTCCGGAAACACGTGAATACGCGCAATTTACACGAGCCTCGATTTCGGCCTTATTTTACGTGTACCCGACGTAAAATCGCGATTTTACGTCATTTCGAGCCCTCCAAGCCCTCCAAGGGATCTGGTTGGCCTGCGATATCGATCTACCGTCGACAGTCACACAAAATAGAAAACAGAACGATATCGAGCGTCTCACACACAAAACGGGAACCTAGGACTTGGGGAAGCATCCAGGAGCAACATACTAGGCGCGTGGCGCCTGAACAAGTGGAGCCCACTCGTGTGTCTGAAGTCTCTGGGGGCGCCATTCGTGCACCTATTCCTTTCACTTGTTGGGTAAATAGGTAGTTAGGTTGAATCACAGTCATACATTTATCGCCTATGCACCACAACTTTGCTTAGTTGCTTTCCTTCCTTACGTGCTTCGTTATTGCATGTCGCATCGATGCATATGAATTATTTTGCAGATAGTAGCAAATTAGTTCCTCGTATTTGAATATAGTATTTCAAATTCGCAATGGATTCGTCTACCTGCATTGGGCCCACTGGCTGATTCGCTGATCGTACCTGCTCTCCTCGCTGACTCCTGTGTCCTGCACTCGAGTACTTCCGTACAGTATGTTCTATGTTCATATGTTGGGGCCCCTAATGCCTAGTGTCGAAATGTGTGAAGGTTACCGTGAATAAATACCGTAGATAAGTAATCAGAAATGTCATTATTGCAAGGTTTTCTCTCATTATATGTGAATATTATTCCGTTGGGATGTAATGTTATTTTCTCCATAGTGCATTACGTATTACGGGTAAATCTCAAAACTCCGGAAACACGTAAATACGCGTAAATTGCTGGAATAGCCACACCGCTTACTTTGTGACTCTTCCTATAGTAGTGTGTATGACTGTCACCCGAACCCGAACCCTAACTGTTTATGCCCGTTATATCGGGTTAACTTATCAACTTTATTATATTCTGAGAAAACCGATAACTGAGTGAATATATCCCGGGTCCTAGGGGTATATCCAACAGGTTTGGCCCCACGCACTCTTTATTCAGACACTGCGAAGTTTGGCCATGTCTGGCTAAACAACGACGATTGAGATGGAGTGAGGGGCTCCTCTAGAGGCGCGGCGGAGCGGTATGGCCTAGTCGAGTGACTGGTTGATTGGATTTGCGGGAAGCTCGTGCACGTGGCCGCTGATTTTTTCCTTGCTACGCGTTGGTATACGTTGGGATTCTTTGGTCGGATCCGACACCACATTCCTTGGCCGCGTTATTAAATCCACATGCACGTTTGGGGATCTTTATCGCGCCGCAGCTTTCCCTTGATTTCTCGACGACCGCATTTCGACTCTTGGCCGCCCCTCCTTCCGCACCTCGCCTCACTTATCCTCGCTTCATCTCTACAGTCTTCTACACCATGGTTACGACTAGATTGACCTCGAGTATGGCGTCTCGCCGACGCTCCTTAGCGACTATTTTCGACTCCGCTGCTGCCCGTAATTCCGTCACGCCGGCTACGCCGGCACCTACTGGTGTTCCGGCTGCGAACTCCGCTCAAGCCGTTTTCTTGGCGGGTGTTCGCTCGCTCACCCGTGAGCGCTTCGACGAGAGCGTGGCGAAGCACGTGATCCGGAAATGTTTCCTGAGAAGAATGACCGGTTCACCGATACGGAGTCCAACGCGCAGGTACTTTTCTCCAAGTTGGTACCTGCTCTCCAGGAGGCATTCGAGGCGGAGGACGCCTTATTTGCGCCTCTTTTCGACTTGGAGGACGCTTCGTTGGCCGTCCGACCCGAGGCCAACAAACTTTTTTTTTCAACGCTCGAGCTCATCGTGTGTCCCGCCTCGTCTCCGGCGGGTGACTGGCTCGAGGCTTCTGCGACGCTGCACCCGGTGGACGGCAAGCGAGCCCTTCTGGAGCTCGCACGGCGGCTGCTGGACTCCGGTGCACCCTTTCAGGGGACATCGGACCTCCTTGGCGTCCGCATCAAGGCCTACACCGACCCGTCCGAGTCCATCACGGATTTCAACGCGGCCTTGCGGTCTGCCAAGAGGCGCAACACCCTCGACGATGACGAGGTGAAGGAGCTGTTCCTCGCGGCGCTGGATCCTGGGTTCTACGCGCCGGTGGTGTCGAGGCTCTTCACGCACCAGCAGCGGGCGGCCGTGGACCTCCTCACCATTCAGCAATGGGTCCTCGAGTGCTACGCCCGACACGTCGCAGCCGGTACGCACACTGCCTCGTTCACCCTGTCCGCAGCGGCCGTGGCCACTGACGGTGACACCTCGCAGCTGTCCGACCTCACGGCCATCATCCTCGACGTGAAGCGGCAGCTGAAGGTCCTCATGGACAACAAGGTCAACGGGCGAGGATTTACCCCGCGAGCGGACAAGAACAAGATCGGCAACGGGGGAGGCGGCTCCGGTGTTCGTTTTGCAACAGGTGACCTCCCGACGGGGGGGAACTGGCCGCAGTCGCAGGGGAGGAAGCGCGTTGCTTTTCACAAAGGCAGCGGAGACTTCATCCCGTTCTGCCAAAATTCAACGTGCAAGAAGGACGAGGCCCGCCACTGGCACCGCGACTGCCCGAACGGCGGCAAGCACGGCGCTGGGGGAAGCTTCCACAGCTTCTCCCTCGGTGACATCGAGAACGACTTACTGGCGGAGCAGTTTCAGACGGCCATGGACGAGCACGACGGCGAGCGGTTCGATGCGCTCTGCCTTCTTGCGGGGGGCAAGCCGGAGATGCTCGACGGCGTTTCGCGGCGTGTGCCTTCGGGCTCAAGCCGGAGCGGGAAGATGGTGCGCTGCATGACTTCCTGCCCTACTGCCAGCCTGCCACCCACATGGGGGGCTTCACGGTGGGTGGTGTCGAGAGCGGGATCTCGGCTGCCGCTTGCACGCATGTCCGGGAGGACTCACCGCCGGCTCCACCGCCGGCGGCAATCACGCATGTTTACCCGGACGAGTCGGAGGCGTCCGACGCCGGTGACATGATGCCGGTGGACCCCATGCACGCGCACGAGCCCGACCTCTGCTTTGCGGACCGGATCGCGCGGATGGGGGGACTCTCGATCACGGCTGAGGGCAAGGACTTCGCGATGCGGTACATGCACGCCGAGTCGGAGACCGACTCTTGCGACAGCGACGTGGACGAGTCTGCAGCGGGTATGACCCTAGACGGTGAGGATGCGGTCCCGCAGCCTCCAGCATCTCGGCAGGGATGCGGTGCACCGCCTTGGGGGTTTGGCCGCTCTTCGGCAATTGCGGTGATGGTTTGTGCATTCTTCTGTGTGTGCGCCACCGCGGCGCCGCTCTCAGCTGCCACTCTTGGCGAGGCATGTGCACCGGACCACACCGGCCTGGAGGTCGGTGGTGCTGCCGAGGCAACCACCAGCGAGCCTGCATTCACTTCTGCGGCACCGGCTGCTATTCCGCCGCGCCGGCACGGCCGGCACCGTGCTCGGCAGGGGCTTCACAATGCGCCGATCGGGCTTTATATCCCGGTACACCCGCCCCCTCCACCGCTGTATTGGGATGCCCCACCGTCACCGGACTATTCACCGGGCCCGACTACAGACGAGGAGGAAGGGGACGATCCCTCACACGACGATCGAGACTTTTCAGATTTCTTCTGGAGCTCTACGAATGATTCAATCACGGCATCGGAAACTTCAATTCACGGCACCATGACAGTGCTGCGGGCTGGTACGGCAGTGCCACCGCCAACTAGTGGCTAGCAAGTTGATCATGCCGCTCCTGCACAGTGAAATTGACAGTAGCTGTATGTGCAGAGGGGTCCGATCACGGGCCGGATTTCAGATTTGCAACTCTTGACTGGGAACAACCCTACCACAGGGTTGGGGACAAGCCTTCCCTTAGAACTCAGTTTCCACCGCTGTAGATGGTGTTTGTTCACAGGTTTCCACCTCGGCTGGCCAGTCACCACACTAGGTGGTGTGCTGGAATAGTCACACCGCTTACTTTGCGACTCTTCCTATAGTAGTGTGTATGACTGTCACCCGAACCCGAACCCTAACTGTTTATCGATGCCCGTTATATCGGGTTAACTTATCAACTTTATTACATACTGAGAAAACCGATAACTGAGTGAATATATCCCGGGTCCTAGGGGTATATCATATCCAACATGAAATTACGTCCGGGGGGGGGTCACGTTTATCCGAACATAGTTCGCAGTGAGGGGTGACACAGAAAGGGGGGCGACTATCAGTGACACAAAGTCACCCCCTTCATGACACCACCTCACCCCGAAGGTGTGAGGTCACAAGCAGGATGCAGTAACTCACCCTAGGTCCTAGCTAGTACACAAATGCTACTCGGCCCAATGGGACCTTTTTCAGTCCATCTAGTGGCGGATCCCCGCGTGGGCGATGGCTACGCGACAACTCCATGTCTAGGCTTGCTAGGTCACAACACAAAAGTGCCGACGTACTGTTCTAATTCTTGGTGGGGATGAATTTCGGCGGCGGCGGTGCCCTCGATGGTGGAGGGTGTCGAGCGCCACCAAGGTGACGGTTAATCGATGCCTGCACAGTGCCAGAGCCAAAAGCGGCAAGGCACCACCAGAGCGAATGCGTCGATGAAGAGGGGGTAGGGAGGTGGAAAGTGAAAAATGCGGAGAGGGGACGTGATTGAGTGCATGGGAAGAAACCCAAAAGGGACGATGGCGAGGGGCGAAGTGATTGCGATAGCACCACCAGACACCACCAAATGGCGACTAGGGGGCGTGTAAGGCGAAGGCGAGGGAAGCGGAGAGATGAAGTCGTGGAAGTCAGAGTGCTTGTCGTCGACGACGGAAATGTTGGTGTCGAGGTTGATGTTTGGTGCGCAAGCACCACCGGACACCACCACAGTGTAGCCAGAGGTAAAATGTCGCCGTCGAAGTATAAGTTCAGCGTAGAATGCGACGCGGCCATGCGGGCACGCTGACGCAAAGAAGCCATGACCACTGAAACTGTAAAATCTGAAGGGGAAGAAGTTTGGGTTTGGAGATAAAACGTAACTTTCGCTAAAATTAACCAAATCGTACGATGGAAAAGTCAATTTGGGATAGATTTCTGCGTGGAAAACGTCGGTGAAGTCAAAATAGTCGTGCGGCAAGTCGTTTTTTCCTGCAGAAGAGGTGCTGCTGGCCAGAAAGTCGATAGAGAGTTTGGGTTCGTGGTGATAACTTAAATTTCTGTAAAATCAATTATTTCCAGCGATGAAACAATCAATGATGGGTCAAATTTCGCGGGGAAAACGTCGGTCAGGTCAAAAACTTCCTGAGATATGCCAATTTTGCTGCAGGATAAGTGCTGCCAGAACGTAAAGTAAAGTCGTGTTGACAAAGTAGATGCGTTGATAAAGAAGTGGATACGAAAGAGAAATCAAAGGGAAACCGTAGATGAAGATGCGCGGAAAAGATCCGGGAGATACGTGGCCGCGAATAGATACGTGAAGAGATTCGTTGAAGTAGGCGTTGAAATATAGATGCGTTGAAGATACGGCGCGGCCGAAGATACGAAGATGCGTAGATACGTAGATGCGATTAGCGTAGCACCGTTCCCGAAAATACGTGGAACAGGCCGATAACCTCACGAAGAGTGTGATATATATATATATATATATAGTTAAGATATATATTCACAGCTTCTGGAGACAGTCAGGAACGCGGGTAAAACGGCTAAGACAATTTGATAACAAAATTACTTAGGGTTTTGAGTGTCGGACTGTCGGTCGGAGACGTGCCGATGTGACATTCACTGAGGGGTGACACAAAGGGGGCGACCACAATGACACAAAGTCATCCCCTTCGCATGACTCGGTGCGCACCCATTGACACCGGTATCGCATTCGGTTGACGCCGGTTTTGGTGTGCTCGGCTGATCGGGGGGGTGTAGGAAAGTTGCGGAGTGGAGGGTGACCGCCGTGGAGCCGCGGTGCGCGGAGGCTACTTGTTAGGATTTGTAGATTGTCTCGATCATTGGGCTTAGGAATGATTTTCCTGGTGATTTTCAGGTGCTAGTATACCTGACGTGAGGTTGAATCGATACCTGAGGTTGAATCTTTGGACCTTTGCTTGCCCGCTGTGATCCTCGGGTAGTGGATTGCTCTTGACCGTTCCGGGTAGCCGGGGCCCAATTGGGGGGTCCCCGGGGTTACACAGACCTCAAGCTCACGTCATCGTCAGAGACCAGCATCATCATCAGCAAGCCGAGGGTGCAAGCGAGGGACTACTGTGTATAGGATATCACGGTCCGTTTTTCGATCGCGCGAGAAAATCGCGATCCACGATTTCATCCTTTCACGAATTGTTTCCTGCGTTAGTGGGAAATATTTCAGAGCAGTTTTTTAACCTTCCGCTCCGCTTTTTAACATTGTGGCAGCGGCATGGATATACCATTAAAGTGCATATGCATGTTAGGCACCGCATATATAAGGCTAGGATGAACTCATATTGGCGAGAGGAACAATTTGATATGCGGGGTTTCGCATTCTTCCCAGTAGAATGGAAGATGCCTCATCTTCGCGGACCTTTTCAATTTTTTTGATGGAAACACCGAAATGCTTCCAGTACAATTATATCGTTGATCAGACAATATAGTTATATCGGGCAACAACCTCCCGACGAGATCCAGACGGGACTTGAGCCTGCGCGCTCAAGTATTATATCTGATGACGTAGCGCTATGGTGTAGGGCGCTATGTGTTGGACTTGCACCTTGAGCGCGCAGGTTCAAGTCCCGTCTGGATCTCGTCGGGAGGTCGTTGCCCGATATAATTATATTGTCTGATCAACAATATAATTATACTGGAAGCATTTCGGTGTTTCCATCATTTCCCCAACTTCTTGGATCAGCGTGGATCAGTTAACACCTTAAGGGCGAATTGCCATACTGCTCATACTGATCCTGTTTTCTAGGAACTTATTTTCACGTTTTCGGCAATAACTCAAGTTCTAGACATCCATTTGCCACGATTCTTCGCATATCTTATATTGCGGAACTAGGTGGATGATATGACACTTCATTATCACTCGCACCCTATGTGCACACATGAATATATGTGACCCATCATCACCATACTTAAGGAAATTCTGTTGAACAGCTGTTGGGGGCATTTTTGGGCATGCGCCATGAACATGCCACCACTATTGACTTGATGTTATGAGTGGGCGATGGCGTATCATGGTGTATACCAATGGGGGAAAATACCATATCCTTGATTTGAAGCCTTTAGAGCACTCTCCATAGAGTACGCTTTTGTCACCTGGCAGCAGAACACCCCTGCACTTTCCACAAAGTCCTCCACTCGATAAACCGAGTTTGGTGGGCATTGAAGGGTTGAGGGACCTCGCCCAAGTCCCCAATATGGACACTAATACTTCATAAATAACCAATAGTTGACTACCGTGGTAGTTATGGATGTTTCCGCCCTCATACTGATCCCATACTGCTAAAAACGAATTCGCCCTTACGGTGTCAAAAGGAAAGCGGAATCTTGTTCAGCAGGTTCAAAATTGCCTAAAACCGTCGAGCTTGTTCGGGGGCGAGATGGGGATTTAAGCGCTAGAATGCGTTAATTCGCATTCACTATCCCGCACCGGTGAGTTGCGGAATCGTGAGTGCATGTCCGAAACCGCATCAACGAAGTGTGCTTGTGATACCCCACGGGTATCACAAACACCTGAATATATAACTATGTAGGCCGTGTTTCCGTGCATAACAACACGAAACACAACAATTTTGCACTCACAAAGTAACGTCGCAAACGGTCACAAACTTCTAGCGAGCTCTGCCCTATTGAAGATGCTCGCGGATTGAGCCTTTTTCGCCTTGAGTGCACCAACACACAGTTGGATGCTTCACTTACCCAAGTGAAGCATATATATGTGCTCAAGAGCTCAATTGGCGCAATAGATCGCAAAAGCAACAATCATGTAAAAATTTAACCTATCTGGCCAGTGAGACACCTTCCGTTGACCAACACTGGGCAACTTTGACCGTTATTTCCGGAGCCGTCCGATGTCCAAATTCACTTTTGAGACCGGATTTCAGCATGGCGCACCCCACTTTATATCGATAGCCGAGATATGTCGCGCGACATACGTTCAAACAAAAGTTCGCTACTCACATCAGCCAGTTGTGAGTTGAGTATCAACTTGGGAAAAGAACTAGAGCTATCGAGTAATTAGGCAGCTCAGATCAAACATGGAATCATTTATTCTGAAATGTGCAACTACGGTTGTTTCGATACGGAACCCTCGCCTTACCCAAATGATCAGGTGATCCCGGCACAAGCGACTGTCTTCCCCACTTTGCTTGTGCAGGACATGTTCGATTCAGATGCAAAACCACGTGTCAGGTGCTCTTGCTAATTTTGAAAGCGTTCGGACTAAACGGTGGTGGAGAACAGCACACTTCAGTTTCTGTCAAGGTCTTAACTGTGATTCGAATTCGAACTCTACACAAATGACCAAAACGCCGAAGTAACTCCACACTTGGATATGGAAACCCCGGTACACACGATATACCGCCCTCGTGTCATAACTCGCGCCATAAGTCATAACGCGTCATAAGTTTCATCACTTAAAATCATTGTTTTGAACAAAATACTGCGCCTCAACAGCTGCCGGGTGCTTTTATGATGCATGCCGAACTATCCCCGGAATCCTGAAACAACACACTGCGCATCGTGCGAATGGACAGTGCTACATAAGTTCATTCTGCTGCTTCGTTTACTCTCACGCGCTTTCAGGCCCCAGTGTTGCTCGCCGCAAGTAAGATCATGCATTACTTGCTGAGATTTGTGATATGCATCCTCTTATCATGCAATCGCGTTCACCGGTGCTGCAGCGGGCATGAAACATCAATCAGCGGGCATTGCCAAGTTGTGCGCATTGCGAGCATGCCTCTGCTAAGCGCTTATGACCATTTTCTGCTCTGCGTTCAGGTGAGGACTCACGCTTCAGACAGGAGCAGGTGCGTGTTCACATCGCTCTGTCAGGCACACCGCCCAAATGCACCGGATGAAAGACGCCCGTCTTCTGATGGGAGCTTTGGTTCTCTACCACAGGTCAGCTGAGCGACATGGGCCAAGATCAGCTCAGCCTGGAAGCTCCATTCGCCAACTCGCTACTCCGACCGGTGCGGCCCCCAAAAGTGCGCCGTACATGCTTTCGCAAAGGCCAAGCTGAAGGCGCTTGTAGCGTGCTTCCCAAACTCCAACCTACGCATCGCTGTGTGCTGCTCGAAGCGCAGTATCCACAACGATAAGGCTCTCTCTATGAGGTGCATCTGCGAATCTCAAGCCAAGCGTCGGCGAGAACAGGGCGCATGCTACTAAACACTGCGCCGGTCGTGGTGTGCTCCGGGCAGGTGCTCGAAAGCCGAGAATATGGTCCGCCAAAGCACAGGTCCACACTTCCACCTGCCACGTGGCGCCCTATTTGCCACGTGACCTGCGCTCCCGCCTCGGGATCGTCTCACTTTCCTCGTGTGCTCCTCGACCCCGACGAGCGCTGACGTGTCGATGCGGCAACAGGGCTCCCTCGCGTGGGAACTCGAGTCCGTCAAGGATGAGCTTTACTATCAGCATCAATGCGCGGAGGCTTCTTCCCGTCGCGTCCGCGAGCTCGAAAGGGATCGGTCTCAGCTCACATTCGACTACCAAGGACGGTGCGCGCGCGCGCGCCCACTTGTCGCGTTCCTCACTGTCCCACAAGCTGCGACTTGGCCACGTGTCAGGATCTGCGCGTCTCGTCGCTCTCAGTAAAAGCGCTTGAAGTCGCAGTGCTATGGCTGCGACTCGGCCGCGTGTCAGGCTCTGCGCGTCTCGTCGCTCTCAGTAAAAGCGCTTGAAGTCGCAGTGCTATGGCTGCGACTTGGCCACGTGTCAGGCTCTGCGCGTCTCGTCGCTCTCAGTAAAAGCGCTTGAAGTCGCAGTGCTATGGCTGCGTACTGACCTTCTGCAGGCGCAAGGTTGCCTAGCCTCTTCACAAACATGCGAGACGCACAGGTGCACCTGCCTCAGCGATGTCGAGTCACGTAGGTTTGGAGAGTGAGCGATGCTGCGGGTGTCCACCCGTCTTAAGGCCTCCCGGACTTCACTCGGACGCTCATTTCGTGCGCAGGGTGAAAGAACTCGATGAGGAAATCACCGAAAGCAACAAATTCCTTATCGAAACTCGCAACGAGATCCAGGTTTGCTTCCCACCTGTCACACGTCTTTTTTGCTGACGGGCTTGTTCACGTTCGGCCGTACATCTGTAAGGATGCCCGCGATTTATACAGGAGGCAGTCGAAGTGAGTGCAGCAGGTCGCCCGGCTCCTCGCACCAGAGCGCTGCTCGATGCCGTTCATGTCGGCTTGTCGCAGATTTCTCCGTCTGGATGCGGTCCAAGGGTGCCATCTGTCAGATGGTATCTCGTATGTTCAGCCAGCCGCTATATGGCGCGTGGAGCAGCCACAGCGCCGGCGGAGTGAGCACACGTGGGGACCATATTTCTTGCAGGAGAAAGACAGGCAGCTGCAGCAAAAGCTGGACGAGGTGCGAAGGTGGAACGGTGTAACCTGTGCCTGTGCGCTATGCCGTTCTTGTGATGGGTGGGAGTTAACCGAGAAACTGGAGAGAGCCCGAGGGAAGCGCTAATGAACAACGAGTTGGGCAGGGGGCGAGCCCTTAACAAGGGTTACTAAACAGGGAGGCGGGGTTGGAGAAATATCACAGGAAGGGCTACTGAACAAAGAGAAGGACCATCTGAAATCCGTTCTGGCACAGGAGAAGGCTGCGATCGCTCGCGTCAAGGAGGAATATGCCATCAAGGTGCCCCTCGAGCCGCCCCTCTGAGGTGCCAAGCTGCCGCGCTGTCCGGGCGCACCTTCAGGAAGGCTGTCCGGGCGCACCTTCAGGAAGGCTGTCCGGGCGCACCTTCAGGAAGGCTGTCCGGGCGCACCTTCAGGAAGGCTGTCCCGGCGCACCTTCAGGAAGGCTGTCCGGGCGCACCTTCAGGAAGGCTGTCCCGGCGCACCTTCAGGAAGGCTCGTGGAATCGCTTCGGGCCTATGGAATGGAACTGCTCGCAGCGTGGGCCTGTGGAATGGAACTGCTCGCAGCGTGGGCCTGTGGAATGGAACTGCTCGCAGCGTGGGCCTGTGGAATGGAACTGCTAGCAGCGTGGGCCTGTGGAATGGAACTGCTCGCAGCGTGGGCCTGTGGAATGGAACTGCTCGCAGCGTGGGCCTGTGGAATGGAACTGCTCGCAGCGTGGGCCTGTGGAATGGAACTGCTCGCAGCGTGGCCTGTGGAATGGAACTGCTCCGTGGGCCTGTGGAATGGAACTGCTAGCAGCGTGGGCCTGTGGAATGGAACTGCTCGCAGCGTGGGCCTGTGGAATGGAACTGCTCGCAGCGTGGGCCTGTGGAATGGAACTGCTCGCAGCGTGGGCCTGTGGAATGGAACTGCTCGCAGCGTGGGCCTGTGGAATGGAACTGCTCGCAGCGTGGGCCTGTGGAATGGAACTGCTCGCAGCGTGGGCCTGTGGAATGGAACACCCGCGGAGCCCGAGCTGATTCAGGCAAAGGGGAGCGGAGCTCTTGGAGCGACTGCACCGCTGCAACACTCAAAGCGCAAGTGTGGGTGGCGCAGGAGATGGAGCTGGCACGTATCGTGGTGGAGCAGGAGAAGGAATACAACACTCTGTATGCAGCCCTGAACGACGAGAAGGAGATTGCCACCAACCTGAAGCGACAACTGGTGTGAACCCTCTCGTCCACAGCGCGCCTCATGGGCTTCATTGTGATGGGCCCGACGCCGATGGAGCGCTCGAGCGCGGGGACCCGGACGCTGCTAAGGGCGTGCCTGGTTGCGCCCCTGCCCTCCGTGGAGCCGCGCCTGCGCCTGTGGGCCTCTTGCAGGGCGGTGGACCTAGCACAACCCACAATGCGCGGGCACACCCGTGCACAATGCGCGGGCACACACGTGCACAATGTGCGGGCGCACGGACTGACACTTCCGACAGTGACCACTTGATGAATCTCACGGTACCTCGACAGACAGCTTGACAGCTTGGCGGTCGACTTTAAAGAGTTCATGCCTGCTGCTCGTTTCAGGTGGAGCACCAAAAGGAGTTACTAATTATAAAAGACAACAAGCGTAACCCCCCGCTGTCTCGAGAGCAGGTGCAAGCTTAACCTCCCGCCGTCACAAGAACAGATGCAGGCGTGGCCCCTCCGCGGCCCCTCCACGTCATGAGCACATATTGAAGGGTCGCCCTCCCGGCTGTCGCGAGAGCAAGTGCAAGTGAGGATGGGTGCCTCGAGCCCCGGTTGCCTCAAGCGCGGATGGGTGCATTACCCCCTTCTCCGGTTGCGAAGAGAGCAGTCACATGCATAGCCTCCCCCGGCTGTCGCAAGTGCCGATGCATGCGACACCATCACCTTTGACGGCGCGTCGCGTTGCATTGAATCACTGATGGGAGCAGCTCGGCGCTGTTCGCGCGGGGAAGACCTGCGAGGCCGAACACGTGGGCTCCAGCTCTGTAGGAGGCCCTCGCTGCTCCGAGGTAGCTGCTCTGAGGGCCGATGTGGGAAACAGAGTGCTGCTGCAGTGCGTCTGCATGGGGCGCGGCCGCTCGTGGGGAATGCCTGCGCGCGCGGCTGAGACGTCGTTGCGGGGTGCAACTGGCAGCACGTGATTCACGGGCAGCCACCGAAGCCGTTCCGAATCACCTCGGACGCAGACAATGTGGACGAGAACAGACTGCAGGAGGCCAAGTACTCCGATGTGAGTCCTCGAACCCACCTGTGACACGTGGCGCTGATTGTGCATGAAACATGCGATGCTTGCTTTTGCTTGAATCTCTTGAAGCTGGATCTCAGTCGAGCAGAGCCGCAAGATGTGCCTCGCAACTGCTGATCGAGCGCTGCCCCGATGCTTCTGGCAGGTCATCCTCTTCCGGCTGAATGTATCGGACTTTAAGGACAAGGTGGAGGATCCGATGACATTCGTGGAGCAGTTCACGGCCGTTCAGATGTACTTGGAGAGCGAGTGCGCCCCCCCCGCAGGGATCCCAGGATACCGCTCGCGCTGTAAGAGTGGGCGCTCGTATGGGGCATGGAAACGCTAAGTTGAGGGCCACGTTCGTGCGTTTGAGAAGGCGGTGCTCTGAGCACAGAGGCCGGCCACCTCCGTGGCCCTCGTCCTGAAACCGCCGTGGCCCTTACTAGGCAGCCGGGCGTTGAATGCGCGCGCGCAGTCTCGGATGACATGCGGTGCGACTTGTATGTGAGAGCGCGCGCTGAGAGGCAGAGAGCTGGCTGTGGGCGGGGGTGGGGTGTACCAGAGTCATGGAACTGCGCAAAATTTTCAGGGTATCTCGTGTTCATGCTTTTGCCCCCCTCATAGAGCTTGCTGCATCCCGTCTAAGAGGCATCCCCTACAAAGCAAGTGAACGCTCGGTGTTCAGGATGCATCCCTTCAGAGCATCTGGTCCGTTGCTTTGCATGAGGTTCGCCCTTTCAACTTGCACCTTCAGAAGGAAGACCTTGTCGAACCCGTGGCTGACTCAGGCCGGGCGGTGGGGCTGTGCACCTGCAGTATTACTGCTTCCTCAACGCAGTGGGCGCCAACAATCCCTTCAGCCTGAACGGGCGCCAGGTGCGGGAGCTGCATGCCCCCTACTTCCTAATGACGGCTCCGTGCCAACAGCTTGGTTGGCCCCTGCCCCGATGGCACTGTTAAGCAACACGTTCCACCGGCCGGTTCCAGGATGCGAGGCTGACAATGAAACCGCATCGGGGGCGAGTGGTGGGGGCGTCGATAGTTCGAGGTGCTGACAAAGGACTGCCGAGTGATCCTAGAGGTGCCGAAGCTCCTGGAGATCCTGCACCGAGTGCAGCCCCAGATCGGGGTGCAGGATATGCGGTAAGCCAGCGCGCGCCCACTTAACCATAGCGCTCGTCCTTGTTGCCGCTCACCTTCTTTCGCCGGCTGCATGCCAGGTCGGTGTGCCCGTTTGTGCTGAGGCTTGCCCGAGTGTCCTCGAGGGAGGCCCACCATGGCTGTCCAGTACCCCGGAGAACTTATTGCCGAGACAGTAAGCGCAGGGCCAGGGGCGCGCCTGGGCTTGGCCAGGCGTGGTCACACTCGTTGCACAAGAGTCCCTGTGGCGAGGTATCAGCGCCATCGATGCTGTTGCACCGCAGGTACACGCTGCAACCAAGCGAAAACGAGAAGAAGAAGCAGCTCGATGCTGTGCAACTAGACTTCGACAACTTTCTGGAAGTGCTCGTGAGGATCGCGTTCCTACTATACAGCAAGGAGGTCCTGGAGAGCCAGTTCACAGCGGACCCCCGGTGAGCCCTTCCCACGGCCCCCCATGCCTCGCATCCCGTAACCCCACTCGTGCCTCGGCGAGCCGCCGCTGCACGGACACCTCGTCGGTGTCGAGATATCCGGTGGCCAGGCAAGCCCGCACTGCGCAACCGCAGGCGCCTGTGAACAAGAGAGCTGCACGGGCAGGAGTGGCAGGACGGGCTGAGTCAGGGCAGTCAGGCGGTCTCTGCGGGTCGCAGCCTGACGCTGCGCCGAGCAAGCAGTGAGCTAGGAGCTCAGTCTTTTGATCGTGTGGGAGCCTGAACTATGTTTGAAGGACCGTGTGGTGGAGCCGGCGCCTGCGCAGAATGGCCCTCCAAAGCGCCGCTGGAAAACCCCGCGAGCAGAAACAGAGCGGTGCGCCCAATCCGCCTGCCTCCAAGCGCGCCTTCCAGGATGTGGAGGACATCCAGCACATGGAGATGCGAACGCGCTGGCACCTCGCCTTCTGCATAATTGCTTGAAACAAATGCGCCAGTGAGCGTCCCGCAGAGCTGAGCTGAGGGCGTGGCATGCGGCACAGCAGGCGCAGCAGCTAGAACCGATAAAGGAGGCAAGCGTATGCCCCCAAAGCTCGGAGATGGCAAAGATTCACAGCAGGTGCCCTACAAACCCCACCCCAGTATGACATGTGAGATACGCCGTAGAATGTAAAGTGTACTATGCATTAATGGCATGCCATGTGATATAACACCGTAGGATGTAGAGAGTATGATGGATTAGTGATATGATATGTGGCGTATGCTGTAGGATAAAGAGCACATGATGGATTAGTGATATGATATGTGGCGTATGCTGTAGGATAAAGAGTGCATGATGAATTAGTGATCGCAGATGGTGAATGCTGTGTGCTATACGATACACCGTGTCTGGTTTACGTTAAATGGAAGACTGTCGCAGACGGTGCAGTGAATTAGCTACCAGGTGCAGCAGAATGCCTTCGATCGAAGCGCTAGATGCCCGAGATATGATGGCAAGATGTTAGGTTCTGCTGACTGCTGCTGCCTTGAAGCCCCGAACCATGGAGTGCAGTCCCAGACACCCGGCATCTCACGAAGCCGAAGCACTATCTCCACAAGATCAAACGTGCGAGTCGCGGCGCGCATGGTAGCTGCAGTTTTGCCAAAGTTCTAATGCAGATCGGTGGCCGTGATCACGCGGCCGTCCGATTCGATCCATTTGAGGCGTCGGAAAGGATCCTTGCCCGCGCACTCCCAAGCACAGCCCCACCGCAGCGCAGACAGACGTTCAGCAATCCCTCTCTGGACAGAATGGTGAGATCAGATGGATCGGCGTTTTCCCGCGCTCGGAAGCTGCTGCCTGGCTCATTCTAGGAATCCCCTCCTTTTCAGTGGCGGGGCGTGCCGGAGAGCCAAAAGCTTAGAATGCTCCGACCACAGAATGCCGCCATCAGTTCCAGGGCTCCGAAAGCGGCCTCCTGTTTTCAGATCCAAGGCATCGGGCTCGACAGTTTATAAGCTTTTAATAATGGGTACGTTAAGAGATTTCCGTTCAAGAAGTAAAATGACTATTCAGTTCATAGAATGCCGCATAAGCTCATCATGCTATTCGTTGTCCAGGACATTCTGATCTTGCCAAAGTTTGGGAACGAGGACGTTTCATCCATCTGATTAATACTGTTCCCCCCTCTTCCCACCGTTCCTCCGTCTCATGAACTCAGGCGAAGGTATCTAGTGTGCCACCTGGCGGGATGGACATCAGCTCATCGTTCTTCCCTTCGACATCGCCAGACGACATGCAGCTGCCGGCTAGCCTGAAGAGACTCTTGCGGGACGCCATCTTCCCCCGCGCACATCGCATGGTACGTGGCACAGCTTGCGGTCGGTGAGCGGAGAGCCTTAGAGAGTGTCTTGTGGCAGCGGTCACCGTTCAGTAGGCACCTTCAAATGGCTGCCGCGGCACGCACTTCAAGAGGCCTGGATGCTGCACGTCTCATGTGAGGTCCTCCAGAACGCTCAAGTGCGGAGCCGCCGAAATGCGCGAAGAGGTAGACCCATGCAGTGGTGCTGGGCCTTACGTCATCGCTACTTGGAATCCGAGAATAGGTTGCTTCGGTGTCATTCATCATCAATACGTGGGTAATGCTAGGGCATGGTGACACGCGCCATCAGTGCCTCGAAGCGTGAGCAATACGATGTTGTTACAGCGCGTGCCATGAGCCTAGCGTAATGCGCTGCCAATTTGTGACACGTCCTCCGCCTATCCCAATGCGTGATGCATAATCCGTGTAGGTCAATGCGTCACACATCATCCGTGCATGCCAGTGCGTCATGCATCATCCGTTCATGCCAAAACAATATGTGTCGTCCATTCATGCCAATGCATCACACATGATCTGTTCATGCCCAAACTCGTCGAATCGGGTTCACAATTCAAAGCTATCAAACAGATTGACCTCAGGAAAAGCCGATGAAAACTCAGTCAGCACCCTTCCAATTTTCACCATGCTTAGAAACTATTTGCGCCTGGAGCCTGGAGATTTTTCTTCAAAGCCCCAAATTGATAAAATGCATTTTGGCATACAAAGCCGACACGCGAATCGAGTACAAATCACCGATGTCCGAAGGCGAGTACACCTGTCAAGCCTATGTGGTGCTCTATGCATAAGCTGTGCTGTGAGTCATCAAGGAGTGTCGATACTTGGCACTGAGACGACTGCGGTGCAGCGGGGGGGATCTCGGAATTTCTTGAGGGCAAGTGTTGTTTCATGGAGTGTGGGGGGTGCAGGTGCCGGATAAGTTCCAAGAGAGCTTCAGCACTGAGGCAGTGCAGGCAGCACTACATTCTTTCCGCCACGTCACCAGAGGGTAATGCCCAGGCGGTGGAATGCGAGAGATATGCACAGAATGCCCGGCCTGAAATGTGGGGATCCCACCATGCGTTCAAGGCGCTCCTATTTGCAAGCAGGGGTGTGAGTGTGCTGGCAACTGCGGGCGAAGCGCTGATGGGGGAAGATCCGGGGAGGTGTTGCAAGCAGGGGTGTGTGTGTGCTGGCAACTGCGGGTGAAGCGCCTGATGGGGGAAGATCCGGGGAGGTGTTGCAAGCAGGGGTGTGTGTGTGTGTTGGCAACTGCAAGGTGAAGCGCTGATGGGGAAGATCCGGGAGGTGTTGCAAGCAGGGGTGTGTGTGTGCTGGCAACTGCGGGTGAAGCGCCTGATGAGGGAAGATCCGGGAGGTGTTGCAAAGCAGGGGTGTGTGTGTATGCTGGGCAATCATGGGTGAAGCGCTGTGGAAGATCCTGGGAGGTGTTGCAAGCAGAGGTGTGTGTGCTGGCAACTGCGGGTGAAGCGCCTGATGGGGGAAGATCCGGGGAGGTGTTGCAAAGTGGTGGGTGTGTGTGCTGGCACCGCGTGGTGAAGCGCTGATGGGGGAAGATCCGGGGAGGTGTTGCAAGCAGGGGTGTGTGTGTGCTGGCAAATCATGTGGGTGAAGCGCTGATGGGGAAGATCCGGGGAGGTGTTGCAAGCAGGGGTGTGTGTGTGCGCTGGCAACTGCGGGTGAAGCGCTGATGGGGAAGACCCCGGGAGGTGTGTTGCAAGCAGGGGTGTGTGTGTGTGCTGGCAACTGCGGTGAAGCGCTTTGATGGGGGAAGATCCGGGGGAGGTGCTGCAGCAGGGGGGTGTGTGCGGTGGCACTGCGGGTGAAGCTGGATGGGGGAAGATCCGGGAGGTGTTGCAAGCAGGGGTGTGTGTGCTGGCAACTGCGGTGAAGCTGAGTGGGGAAGATCCGGGGAGGTGCTGTGTGCTGGTGCGTGTGTGCTGGCAACCGGCGGTGAAGCGCTGATGGGGGAAGATCCGGGGAGGTGTTGCAAGCAGGGGTGTGTGTGTGTGCTGGCAACTGCTGTGGCTGTCCCTGTGGTACCCTTCTGGCGGGTACTGCCTCTTTGAGGGCGTCGGGGATTCGTCTGCGGCTGGCTCTATTTATGTCCAGTGCCTTGGGGCTTTTCACCTGCCGGGGGACTGGTGATCGGTACCCACTTTATGGGGTACTGGCATCTCGTTGTGAACGGGGACGGCCACTGGAATGATTTGGATGATGGGATGTGGCTGTCCCTGTGGTACCCTTCTGATGGGTACTGCCTCTTTGAGGGCGTCGGGGATTCGTCTACGGCTCGCTTTTTTGGGAGTGTCTTGGATTCGTCTGACGCTAGCTCCCTCTCCGTGTACAGTGCTCATGGTTATTACACATGCCGGGGGACTTGCGTTCTTTGACCTTGATATGAAGTACTGACGGATCGCTGTGAACGTGGACGACCGCAGGGTGGAAGTGGGTTTTGGGAGGCGGTTATCCCTGTGGTGCCATTCTGGCGGGCACTGCCTCTTGGAGAGCTCGGTAGATTCGTCTGTCGTGCTGCGAGGAGAGGCAGAAGGTGGTGATGTACAACTTTTGTGTTCTCCCTTGAATTTTGTGGGGAGCACTTAGGTGCCCGCATGTTTCCTTTTTGACATGGGGTGTCCATGCTGTGTGGTGTGACTGCATTCATGACATAACCATGGACCAACAGGTCCCATCCATCGACCGGAAGCCACTGGGGGGCATGCCAGCAGGGCCCGCTTACTCCGTAACCCAGAGACCCACAATTGTTTGGCGACGATCGGTCACATCGTATCATCTTTCCATGCTGCTTTGCATTTGGGTTGGGAATATGTATGCGTTTGTGGTATCTTGTCACGGCCCCGCCCCTGTCTCTT
>LGRX02004691.1:0-38232 GCA_001247695.2 Cymbomonas tetramitiformis | reverse complement strand
GTGCGGTGGCAACTGCGGGTGAAGCGCTGATGGGGGAAGATCCGGGGAGGTGTTGCAAGTGTTGCTGCATGGCGTATGCTCTGACGCGTGCGGCCTCGCGGGGAGAGGCCCTTACAGATGCCCAGACTTCACACCTTGGGGTGAGTGGGCTTGACCAGAGAGTGGGTGACCGAATTTGAGTATACTGCTCAGAGAAGCCAGAGCGCGAAGGGAAGCCGGCGCTGATCTGTGGCGGCTCCTTTGCGTTTTCCTGCTCAGGCACTTCTTCAACGCTGTCGATGGGAACCAGCCCGAGATGTCATGTCCGCAGTGGCTGGTGTGGTGTAAGTCCATGACATTGATCGACGAAATCTATACAGTTGCCGAGGCGGCCCTCACATTCGTAACGGTGCGCCCTCGTCCGCACCGAGAAGCCGGGGCGGAGTTCATATTTTTTTTCCGTGCGCCCACGTCTGCACCAAACTCGCAGGCTGGGTCCGCATTTTATTTCCAGTGCCCCCAGGTCTGTGCCAAAAAGCCGAAGCGGGCCTGCATTATTCACTTTGGCCCACGTCTGTACCAATTGCAAACGATTACATTGCGTGTCAACGATCCAGTGATCAGAATTCTTTCAAGGTTGTTAGCCTATTGCCACTGCCCCTTCCAGCGTGTCGATTGCTGTTTTGAGCAGCACCGTAGCCGCCTATGTGGAGCAGCGCAGTGCACTAGCGGCTCCCCTTTGCAGATCGCACCTTCGCAATGCTGCCGCGAGCATGACGCTCCATGTTCGGGAGGTGGGAGAGAGCGCAGGTGTCTGATCGCACGTTTCTGCAGTCTCTTAGAATGGAAGCGACTGCAGCAAGCTATGCGGACCATGGGGAATTCCCGGCATCGGGTGAGCAACATCGCGACTTCCAACTTGTCCAGGCTTGTGTGCAATCCCTGCTAGATCGTTATGCCTGTTGCATGCCCTCTGCATAAGCGGCATTTTCATGTGTGCTTTCAGTGCGGCGGCACCGAGCTAGAAGTGGCTTGGGTGGGTCGTGGCGAGGAGCAGGGATGCGGAAGCAGGCTGGAATCGGGCTGGATGGCTTTGAAGAGTGCATCTCACGCTTGGCGAATGTGCGCTTCGAGGCAAAGGCCAAGCGAATGGAGCTGTTGGAGAAGAAGGTAAGCTTTGAGTGCTGCAAGGATGTTGTTCAGGGAGATGTGTCCGTATACCGGCCGAGAGTGATGGATCCACGCAAATCTTGAATTGGCTTGGTCATGTGGGAAGAAATCTCCTGCTAAGCTATTCCTGGCTAGCCCTTCTTACTTGTTGTCAAGATACTTGAAAAGTCTTAGAAAGATTGGTTTAGGGGAAAATGTTTTCGGTTGGCTTCGAGCTTTCATGCGTAATTGATGTGCAAGCTACAGAGGGTCATGCATCGTATTGAATGCTCATATATGTGATTGGGCTGGTTTTGCTTGATTTCACCTGCATTTGCCTTATTGTATTCGTATTTTGTACGTGTTGTGGTTTGATTGTTTTGCTTTATTTCATCGAACAAGTACATGGTATATCCTTCAAAAGTTATACATAGATTATACACTTTGATGAATCATTTGTAGGTGATTGCGGCTCGTGTTTATGTGATGCAGATGGTCACAAAGCGGGGACTTGCAGAAGTGTTGCTGGAGTTCGCCATCGAACATTTGGAGGAGGAAGAAACATGTTGATCATAACTGTCGGAATGATGTTATATATTTAGTTAGTATGCACACCATGCTTTGGGAAGCTGGTTCGAGCATAGGTACGCATGAACTTGCTAGACACTGTGTCAAACTCGCGTCTTCATTTTGCCTTGCACAGGTGGTCCCCAAGTACAATCTTGAGTTTGCAACCTCGGGTTTTCTAGCTGTAAAAATAGGTTGGCGCATGCCTACGTGGGTATAGACATGTCAGATGCACTCTTCAAAGCCATCCAGCTCGATTCCAGCCTGCTTCCGTGTGACTGCATCTCGCGCACACGTAGGAAGACTATCACATGCCTCCTTGGTCAAAATGCTGCAAGGTGTCAAGAGTGTTGCGGGAGTGGAATGGGATAAGTGGCACGTATTCTGGGTGGGTGAGCGTTGCGTACCCCACAAGTAAAAGCGTCGTTTGCCAGTCATGCTTTCGCACTTGTTCTGCCCAACGAAAACCTAAGCAGCAGTGAGTTTGCCAGTGATCCTCCACCCAACCGTAGAAATCGGGTGTAAGTCTAACTCCCATACCAGTAAATCTGGTGTGAGAAAGTGATGCTATGATAAACCGATTAAGATTTGATCTCACATCCAATTGTGGCAGGTATGGTCGCCCTTGGGACCCTTCGATCGATATGGAATAAAGTATATCTAGAACAATATTCAACATCGTTCTTGATTTGGTACGGTAGTTATTAACGGTAATTGACCAACAAATGGATGCAAATCATACGTATACTCCCGACATCCGATCAAATCATAAACATTACGAATTTCCCGCGCCGAGATCTGACCTGACAGCGGTCCCACTTGGAGTCCCGGTGCAGACACTCGGTTCGTCTACTCGTCTATGTTCGGCAGTTTCCACCAAGGGACGGTACCGATACCTTGATATACATTGATATATCAAAGTTGTCATATCGGTCAATTCTATAAGGAGATATCAAGAATATCATATCAAATCGATAATAATAATGATTAGTCATCATATCGTATCGATGAAAAATGTCGGGTTATCATATCATATCGATCAAAATTTCCTGATTTCAAATCAATATATCAATAGGAGTACAGGTGTTATCACGATATTGGCTCAATTCCACCTCCACCAATAGCATATGCGTTATTACCGCTCCAATAAGGATCGATCGATTCCGATTCTGGACCTGGAGTCCCTGTTTGAATATTGAAATATTGAACATATACTGATGGGAACTCATTCATCAATAATCTAGAACATGAACCTTCCATCCAACACGAGGAACGGACTAGGCATCCCACTTCGTCATTTGTGATCTCCAATGCTTCGTAGTAGTGAAGTAGGTTAGGTGAGGACGAGCGTACTGGTGGTGCGACTGCTGCTAGTGAGGACGTTGTGGCAATAAAACGATAGATGGATTTGCCAAGTACATGACACTGCCTGTAGAGAAAGGAGAGTGCAACCCCTTGGATTGGTGGCGCGTACGGAGACTAGCGGTTTCCAAACCTGAGCAAAATGAGCAGGCAGTTCCTGGGGGTTCCAGCTAGCACTGCAGGCGTTGAACGAGCTTTTAGTGCACGGGTAGATGCATTCTGACCTGCGCAAGTGCACTACCATGATATATATCATGATATGCCCCGATTACCCGATATTACTCATATCATATTGATTCTTGACACTACTTATTCACATCATATCGATCAGAATTCCAAGTTATCACATCATATCGATAAAAATGTCGGGTTATCATATCACATCAATAGCTGGTGACATGTTATCAAACTGGTATCAATAACTCCCAATAAACTTGATACCGTGCCTTGGTATCCACTATCGTACAGTGATACACCACGCGAAGGTAATCATCTGGCCGAGTGGCGTCGCCCGCGACCGATGTTCTTGGGCTTAGCTTTCGGCTACTCGATCGTCCTGCCCATTCATTTTGCGTATGTATTCCATCGCCGAAACCCAACAATGGAGTTATTGGATCCGGTGATGTACCGGTGGGGCGGTCGCTCGTGTAGACGTGATGAGCGCCCTAGTTATGGGCGCGCTATGATAGTGGGAGTACGGGCGCTCCAATATAAGGGACACCGAATGAATGTACGGTAAGAAACTTTTAGGATGTTCGGGCCGTCGGATGGTCCTTAACAGTTAACACGAATGGCTTAATCACCAGTTCTTCGAATACACGAACCGTCCATTTCCCGATTTAACCAGTCTACTGGAATATCCCGGTTCAAGATATCAGACAGTCAGTGAACCAATATAGATAAAACTCTCACAAGAAAAAACCCTAAGCTAGATATACCCGGAACGGTCACGGAGTCGGAACGGTCTCGGTCCTAGCTACCTGTGACACCTTGATGTGCCACAGCACGGGCTTACGGATCAGTCACAGGTCCAGTGTTGGCTACCTAGGAATCTGTCATAGGGGCCTGCACCGGGACTCCCGGTCAGGGCTGCCTATACAGATTTCAGCACACCACCCCAGCACTGTGGGTGGTGACTGACAGGTAAGTCAGAGATGTTAAGATAAGTTAGGGCAGGAGCTAGGGTGACAAGCCTAACTGCTAATCCGACTGTGTTATTCTGATACACAAATAATTGGAACCCTCTATAGCGCTAGCCGGCACCAGAGCAGAAACATACAGGCACGCAGGTCCTGCTAAACTACTGAAAAGCACTGTGTCAGCAAACCAGATTAAAGATTGTAGTTGTCAAAGTAGAAAGCATAAACCCAAATTGAAGACCATGGTGAGGTCAAAGTACATCTCAGCACACCACCAGAAAGTGGTGCACTGCCAGAGCCAGAAGGAAAGCTACTCGGGGTCAAAGTCCAGAGGGGCACCGTCACCACAATGTCCACGGTAGTAGCTTGCAGCACTGCTCTCCATTGGGTCAGGCGGCCGGTGAACCACCGTCGCAGCACCCAGGGAGTGCAGTACTGCATCCAGAGTGACGGGGTCCAGCTCGGATATACCAGGGTAGATGCATAAATCCCCCCTGCACAGCACAGGCTGCGGTGCATCCAGACCCGATACCTGCACAGGGTCGATGTCATTGGCCGCCGTGTAGGCGGCAGCTCCCACTCCCATGATCGAGATCGAAAGAAAGAGAGAGACGAAGTAACGAAACCCCCACGGGCCCGCGTGTGCGGGGAAGCCCCATGGCGGCTTGCCACAACCGTAGGTGCGGGATGCACCACCAGACTGAGGCACGTGGGTCGCGGACTCCGACGCATGATTTGCCGAAATGGCCGGAGTCCGCGGCTTCACGATGAAGCTGCCGTCGGCGAGGTCCTCGTAGTCGTCCGTGTCGTAACCCGTGAGATCAACCTGCCCGATAGCGGCGTGGTTCACGGTCTGAACGAACCCAGCGAACTCACCGTCCGTCTCCGCTGTGGTGGTCACCCGCGCCGATTGCAGTGGCGCGGGCTTCACATCCTTCTCCTGCGAGACAGGCATAGCAGGGGCCGGCACGGCGGGTGCCGATGCCGCCGCACCACCTGCCGGAACCTGCTCCTCCGGCGTGGTCCCCGCTGCGGCGGGTCCGCACACCAGAGCCGAAGCCTGCTGCTCGATGCCGTCAGGAGGCGGGAAAGATGCGTGTGTGAAGTGCACCTGGTGATTGGCCGCGGAGTGAACCTCCGCGGCAAGGTCGTCGAGCCGTCGGAGAATGTCGTCTCCCACGGGCTCGTCAGGAACCGACTGCTGCTCCACCGAGAAGCCGTAAGCGGACACGTCGATGCCGCCCACCGCTCCCGCACAAAGCACCGCAGGCGGCCCGTACGCGGCGGCCGCACGAGCAAAGGACTCCGCGCCATCGTCCGCTGCCTGCTGGAAGATCGCACACATGGCAAGTGCATGCACCCCCTCCGCGTCCTCCTCGTCGATAGGAATGCAGAATGCCGCGGCGGAGGTGGGCGGGTGTTGGCGCCCGTCCAACGGGCAGTCGCGGTAGAAATTGTAGCTCTCACATTTGCCCGCCTTTTTGCACCTGCCACAGAACGGCTTAGCTCGCTGGTCGTCCCGGTCGAATCCCACGGGCGGCACCTTGTGCTGCCCCATACGGTAGCCCTTCGGATGCTGCGCACGCTGCCGCTGCTGCTGCCGTTGCTGCACCCGCTGTTGCCGCACCATCGGAGCGCTCCCCCCGTGCTGCCGCTGTACCAATTCCTTCAGCTCGGTGATCTTCACGAGGAGGGCGTCGTACTCGCTGCTGGAGAGGTGCGCGGAGATGCCGTCCGCGCCAGAAGCCGCCTTCCCCGTGTCAGTCTGAGCCCAAGCCTGGTAGATCTCTACCACCATGGAGCGGAGTGAGGCCAACAGGACATGAGCCAAGTCAGCAGCCATGGGGTAGCGCACCTTAACCGCAGCGTAGAACGCCGGGTCAAGCCTGGTGTACAGGCTCAGCTTACGCGTAGCCTCCGTAGGTGTCCAGTCGGAGGCCCTGTTATCCCGCACCCGGCAAAGACCAAACGTTGCTCCCGCGCCAAAATCGGCTGCGGGTCTAGGTTTGCGGGGTAACGTAAGGCCGCATGCTCCTCCCGCTGCGACTCCCGTAGCGCCACCGGTACGCAGCCCTTGATGATGTCGACCAAAGCTCGCCGGCCATCTCGGTCAGACGAAGCATCCGTACCAGTGAGCCAGACATACGCGTTGCTGTGCTTCTCCACCACGAGAGCCAGCACGTCGTACAGAAGGCCATTCACCCGGCTCACAACCGGGGTAAGGGGGTCGTCGAGATCAAAGGACTTCAGCTCCAGTCCAGCCGACTCGAACTCTGTACGTAGCTGCACCTCCACCAGGTCGGACAGAAGGCCAGCGTCATCCGTACCGCGGAAATGGTGTTTCTTGTTACCAAGAACGTCCTCGCGGATGCTCTTGGCCCAGGTACGATGAAGACGTGCCTTGTAGATCTCGTCGGTCAGCTTCGCCTGCTCCTGCAAGTAACGCCTGATAGCCACGTCGGCGTCCTCGTTCGAAGCAGGGTTGGGGGTCCGAACAGTCGGTGTCCGCACCGTCGGGCTGTTCCGAACCCCGTCGATAAGCCTCAGCGAGGCATCAATGCCGCTGTCCCTCGTGAGGGACTTCTTTGCTCTAGTGATAACACCCATAACTCTGAAAGCCTGATGGGAGGTGGTACGCCGGGGCGCGTTCGGGTAATGTCGTGGGGAAGATGCGGCGCCACAGTTACGGAAGGAGCGGAAGAGCCATGCGAGCGAGGGGCACTGGAAGACGTCGTCGAGGTCGAAGGTGCTCGAGCCACCAGCCCAAAAATCGGTAGCAAGCGGGATCAGTCAGGGCAAGCGTAATACCGTAAATGAACATTGCGTCGACTAGGCCCGGTCCAGGTCGAATCCCCATAGCTGCGGCTCAAAGACGCTCACCGCAAACAGCTCATCTGTCAAGGTTGGATATCAACCTTAAAGACTACGCGGCTGCTATTGAACTGTAGCAACACGCGATGATACTTGGTGGGGTATGAGTGCAGTCTCTGGTGTCCAGAAGTGTCTGCTTGAGCGCAATGCTCCTCATATACCTCAATGCCCTCAGCTTCATAAGCGTTACCACCATCGGGTTGTGAACCCGAGAGCATTGGGTGAACTAACCGTATCGGCTGGTCGAATTAGCCTATTGATACTCGCATGCTGTTCAGTTCATGCTAGAAGCGAAGACGCGTCCTCTCAGAACAGTTCGTTCTTCAAGAACTTGACTTGCTTCGCCATCGAGATGCCGTACCCGGCCTCTCGATGACAGATGTCACTCATGGTGAGTGGATGACAAACATTATGACTGTACATGACATAATCGACCGTACTGACAATACTCGACGACTGTATGTCATTATAACATATGACATGACATGACATGGTATGTCATGTATGACACGTATGACACATATGGCATCGGTCATATCCCTGACAGATCTCCCCTCTTAGAAGAGTTGTGACCTCACAATATACAGTAATCACTCACCTTTAAGAAAACCGTAAATTCCAGGTCAGCCAGCTTTTCTCATCGACTTGGGTACCCCCTCCCCCCCCCCGCCAGCGCCAGCGTCCTATGGAATCTGTTAAGAATAGTGACCGCGATCTTTTAAGCCAGCCAGCACATTCCATAGCCATCCACGTGTCATCCTTACGTAGCCAGCCACATTTCTTAAAATTTTCAAAACCTAGAAAATGGACCCTGAGAGCCGTGCACAGTTGAAAGAATTAAAGCAGGACTTAGCCGATGATATCATATCTGAATCAGACTATTTAGAACTGAAGGCCATCATTCTTAGTGCCGTCAAGTCAAACGCTCGTAGCAAGAATGCAACCCTCCCAGAATCCAGCCTAGATTTCTTAATATATATGAACTTTATGAAATGCCCCTTAAGATAGTCAGCCAGCACCATATTTCTTATCGCAGGGTGATTCCATAAGAAAAAAAGTCCAGCCAGCTTTTCTCATCAACTTGGGTACCCACCCCCCCCCCAAAGGCTGGCTGGTTCCTTAACGTCGAGGTTCCTTAAAGGTGAGTGATTACTGTAGGGTGCATACCTTTGTATATGTCTTTGATGTCTTTGTTGTTGAGCTGGTACCAGTCTTCTTACACCGATGAGGCGTCCCTCAAGGTGTTTTAGGATATCGGGGGGAACTGAGTCCACTTTAAACCCTCACCTTAGGCATATAGCCCTACAGTTCTTAGGATGTAGCCCCCATGAATTGCGTATCGTATTTCAGAGTGACGTTTCAAGGTATCTTCCGAGGTTTACGTTACGGATAGATATTGCGCTGCCGTTCGTATCGTATTTCAGAGTGACGTTTTTACGGCTTTCTATAATGCATCCACCTCTTCCTCCCCTCAGAGAGCTTACTCCCCCGAGGTTCACAGGAATACTATGGAGGGTCCCTTTCAGGCTTGGTTTAATGCAAACGGAGTGGGTCCTGCTTAACGAGATATCGGAGGGTCTCTATGAGTCCACTTTAAATCCTCACCCGATCTGCCAGACTCCTTTTATTTTTTCGGTCCGGTACGCGCGCGCACTGACGAACATTTCATAGATTGGATTCGACAACGTACTAATGTGAAATTCGTTTAGTTATGTATGTCAATCATAACTCAGGATCACAACTCCGTCCACCTCAGTATCCGGTAGCTGCGGTTTACTGGCCATAAGATCCGAATGACAAACCACGGTCTGGCAAAGGTAGCATAGCAGTTTTTATTTATCCACAGATATCACTACAGATTTTCTGTACCCTAGTCGTACTCTAATATGGATAGGTACCCTAAAATATTAGAGTGCAATCTCAAATATTGGGGGGCATTGTGTCAATTTAGGGAGTGATTCTAGTGTGCATTAGGATGTATAATATCCAAATAGCACCCATAGCAATCGAATACATCCTAACTAGACACGCACTAATGCACGCACTAATACACCCTAACTACACCCTAGCCGCGCATGCTATCGCTTCCACATTTTAACATGCGATAGAGTATATTAGTGTTAATTTAGAGTACAATACAAATGACACCTTAAATCATACTAATGCACCCTACCATACCACGAGATGATATGGATTACATTCGGATGCATTAGAGTACAATCCAAATTCACTCTAAAGTACACTAATAAACCATAAGGTGAAATATATACATATCGAGTGCATTAGGGTATTTTAGAGTGCATTAGGTGCACATTACATATGCCGATTAGAGTGCATTCGGATGCATTAGACTACAGTCCGAATTCACTCTAAAGCACGCTAATAAAACACAAGGTGAATATATACATATCGAGTGCATTATTAGGGTATTTTAAGAGTGCATATTAAATCTGCGAAATAAATACTTCTAACCGTTGACCAACAAAAACATTGAGTCATTATGCTTGCAGATTATCTATGATTAGCTAACGTGTTATCGTTGGCATGAGTAGTTGCTTTCATCCATACAAGAACTGCTACTAGAATATTTCGTTATGTATGCTACCTAGTCGCATTCTTGCACAGTGCTGGATGACATGTTCGAACTCAGAACGCACTGTGCAGTCGCTACCATGTCACTCAGGCAAGCATGCGATGGGCAGCCCCACGAGGTGAAGCAAAGCATGGGATCCCAGAGTAGGAAGCTAAACATGTTTAAACATATATCTTGAAACTTACTTAAAAGTGTTCTAATCAAAATTTGCTACCTATCCAAGTTACTGCACAACATTTATCACCTAGCTACGAAACAACACAACCAGCAAATTCCGCAGCGTGGCTGCTTCCACTGACTTCATCGGCTGCTTCCACTGACTCCGCATGCGTTGCCCGTTCCGACGACATCTGCGGTTGCGTTACGCAGCAGGCCGAGTTAGTACAAACAGGCATCACAGAACCAACCAGACTGACGATAAAATGCACAACAGCGACAATGCGCAACAAATTACGTGTCAGCAAACTTACTTGGGTGTGTCCTCTAGTGTGGCGACGGTTATGTCCTCACTGCTGCCGCCCCATGCGCGCTGCGACCGAAACCACTGCGTTGTTAGCACAAAGTGAATAAACATAACATCATATAGAACGAGAAACTCAAAATTTCAGCGGGGTGAGTTGGCTTTGAACCAACAACTCCCAGCCCGTTGGGCTGGTGAGATGCAACACATATCACCCCCTTCTACTAGATATACAAAGAATAAGCAACAAGCGGAGCACGCATGCGCGCCAGCACAGCAAATCATACACTCGCAAACAACACTCAACCCTCGCAAACGAGCTACTCGTGCAAACGATAATGACAAAAATGAAAGGCTACAAAAAACACTTCAAGTGGGCCGGTGCTTCACACTGCGCTGCTGCTGTTGGCAGCCAGGGATGGTAGTGGCAGTCTCTCATTGTCGGGAAGATGTTATCTTCACTTCTATCTTGTCTATCTACACGAGTACACGTGAACGGCTCAACGGCTACAGAACAGTGTCACAGGTAGCTGTCGATGAATCTCTGCTCCTTATGATTTGGAACCTGGCCAAATTACCTTACCTTACTTGTAACTTAATCAGCAAAGCGCGAATCCCAACGGGCGACACGGACGAACTTCCGATCTCACGATCGCCAGACGCTAACGATGACAGTGCCACTGCAGTCGCGTACATTTACCGCGACGCCACCCACGCGTGATGGCATGGCATGTTGGGATGCAAAAAGCGAAGCACTGTGAGTCGCGCACATGATCCTACGGTCAGATGGCCTAGTGGAGATCTCTTTTTGAGATCGATCCGCCTAGTATTATATCGATTGTCGTCTATCACTGGAGTGTGTGCCGTCAGATCAAAATAAATACCGATCGAATAAAAATGGGTCGGCACTCGGCAGCTTGGCACAGGCTGGCACGAAGATTGATCTAGAATTCCAGAATTCATCGGCCGTGGTCTGTAGTGTGAAGTCGCGTGGTGCTGTAGCTGTTGACGTGCAGATAGAAGATGAAAGCCACGCTGAGCCGCCATCACAAATACAAACGCTGACCAGCCCAGAGCAGCATGCTGCACTGTTCTACTTGTATTTTTCGCTGGTGTTCATGTTGTGATTATATTTTGCACGAGTAACTCGCATTTTGTTGTTGGTGAGGGTTTTGTATTGTTTACGAGTGTGTGTTTCGTTGCGCTTGCTCGCATGCGTCCGCATGTTGTTTATTGCATGCCTAGAAGGGGGTGATATGTGTGCATCTCACCAGCCCAACGGGCTGGGAGTTGTTGGTTCAAAGCCAACTCACCCCGCTGAAATTTTGAGTTTCTCGTTCTATATGATGTTATGTGTATTTACTTTGTGCTAACAACGCAGTGGTTTCGGTCGCAGCGCGCATGGATGGGGCGGCAGCAGTGAGGACATAACCGTCGCCACACTAGAGGACACACCCAAGTAAGTTTGCTGACATGTAATTTGTTGCGCAATGTCGCTGTTGTGCATTTTATCGTCAGTATGGTTGGTTCTGTGATGCCTGTTTGTACTAACTAAGCCTGCTGCGTAACGCAATCGCAGATGTCGTCGGAACGGGCAACGCATGCGGAGTCAGTGGAAGCAGCCACGCTGCGGAATTTGCTGGTTGTGTTGTTTCGTAGCTAGGTGATAAATGTTGTGCAGTAACTTGGATAGGTAGCAAATTTTGATTAGAATACTTTTAAGTAAGTTTCAAGATATACGTTTAAACATGTTTAGCTTCCTACTCTGGGATCCCATGCGTTGCTTCACCTCGTGGGCCTGCCCACTGCATGCTTGCCTGAGTGACATGGTAGCGACTGCACAGTGCGTTCTGAGTTCAAACATGTCACTGTGCAAGAATGCGACTAGGTAGCATACATAACGAAATATTCTAGTAGCAGTTCTTGTATGGATGAAAGCAACTACTCATGCCAACGATAACACGTTAGCTAGTCATAGATAATCTGCAAGCATAATGACTCAATGTTTTTGTTGGTCAACGGTTAGAAGTATTTATTTCGCAGATTTAATATGCACTCTTAAAATACCCTGATAATGCACTCGATATGTATATATTCACCTTGTGGTATATTAGTGTGCTTTAGAGTGAATTCGGACTGTAGTCTAATGCATCCGAATGCACTCTAATCGGCAGATTTAATGTGCACCTAATGCACTCTAAAATACCCTAACGCACTCGATATGTATATATTTCACCTTATGGTTTATTAGTGTACTTTAGAGTGAATTTGGATTGTACTCTAATGCATCCGAATGTAATCCATATCATCTCGTGGTATCTTAGGGTGCATTAGTATGATTTAAGGTGTCATTTGTATTGTACTCTAAATTAACACTAATATACTCTATCGCATGTTAAAATGTGGAAGCGATAGCATGCGCGGCTAGGGTGTAGTTAGGGTGTATTAGTGCGTGCATTAGTGCGTGTCTAGTTAGGATGTATTCGATTGCTATGGGTGCTATTTGGATATTATACATCCTAATGCACACTAGAATCACTCCCTAAATTGACACAATGCCCCCCAATATTTGAGATTGCACTCTAATATTTTAGGGTACCTATCCATATTAGAGTACGACTAGGGTACACCTAGTGTACGAAAAATTTGTAGTGTATGGTACCCGCATGTATGCGTATCTGTGCAAGGGTATGATTTGGTACAAGGCTCACTACACCTTAGCAAGGAAGGATCAATTTCCTGCTCCTTATGCAACATAATGACAGAACATTAAGAGCAAGGTATATAGATGATCGACATGTATTAGTATATATTACAAGAAGTAAGGGCAATAGGCTTTAATATATGTTAGCCTTCATAGGCAGCTATAATGTCTGCTGCATAGGTCAGCTCTGAGGCTTTGACCCAGGTGTCATGTTCAGGGCCGTAGCCTGCATATCGCACTAAATAGTACTTGACACCTCTAGTGATCTTATCTGAGAGCATGTGTGATATCTCAAACAGTGGTTGCCCTTCTTCGGTGATCATCTGTGGCAGAGGCAAAGGTGCTTGAATTGAGTCATTGTACAGCTCTATTCTGGATACAGGCTGAACCGGATGGATACGAATGTCGAGATCCCCGAAATCTAACTCATAAGCACGTCCATGGCTGAGAACTTTAGATATGGTAAACGGCCCAATGTATGGCTGCTTAAAGTGTCTGCCTGCCTCTGTCAAACCAGTCCATTGAATAAACTCGGTCCGTAGAAGAACTTTCTGCCCTACTGCAAATTGTCGGGGCATGTGAGTCTTATTATTGAATCTGGCTCGCTTGATCTCTGCTGCTCGGGAAATGTTATCTACCGCGTTGGCATGTACAGCCGAGTACTGGTCAAAATGATCTCGAATAGCATTCTGTATTGGAACAGGAGCTTCTGGCGGAATAGTGATTGCCAGATCATGAGGCGAAAGTGGCTGCGCCATCGAGTCGAGATAAAATGGTGTGTAACCAGTCGTAGGAGAAACCGTGTTGTTAATTGCAAACTCCACCAGAGGCAACTTGTCCTCCCACGAATTGGCTGAAGTATCATTGCAACAACACCTGAGGAGAAAAATACTATCTAATCAGTTATAAACCAGAGGATGGTGAATCATGCATCAAACAAAATGAAAAATACCTGAGGATGTCCTCAATGAAGGCATGGCTTCTCTCATTGCTTGCATTCGACTGTGGTCACACCCCTGATCAGCTTCAGCACCATCTCCTTGGTCTTGTGCTCCAGGCGGACCTCCGAAGATGCTCGCAGGTTAGTGCCCTGCGGCAGTCGGATGATATGGGTTACTGTGACCCTCATCACCTGCAGTGACCTTAGGGTGTTACATGGTATCAGTAACACCTAATTATATCAAATTTAAGCAGTATGAATGTTTCCTGAAGGAATAAAGCAAAACGGCATTCAGCATGTCATTGTTTACCACGTGATACCTGAGATGCACGTTACACCCCTAAGTTTTTACACGTGATTTTAGGGTGTTACAGGGTGTTACAAGTGCTCACAAATTTTTGCATATATTGTTGATAGGTGAAAAATTGGATCAGCAAAAAAAATTGGACCCGAATTTTCATTTTGTAATCTTACGTGTGAGATTTTCACCTATTTTCACCACTTTTTGACTTATAAGTCTCAGTGTGTATGAGCACCGTAGGTTTATACTACGATGTATACCGCTGTTACACCTCTGTAATATATCTCACCTGAATACATGAAATGGAAATTGACATTTTTCATGTTGATATGTGAAGATATATGTATGGTCAATATTTGGTACATTGGGTTTTGCTGATTGAACCCCATGACAAATAGACCAGACCCTAATGTGAATATATAGGTGTATCAACAGTTAAGTGCACCCACTTAAGTGATAACTTGTCAGTTGATTTATTACTTGCACTGAAAGAGTATCAAAGTGATATCTTCAGATTCCAAGTAAATCAGAACAAAGCTCGAATAATGAATCAGAGCAGTGTCTGTAATAACCTCTATCAGCTGTCAAAATGATTACTGATCTTTGAGAGTTACATGCATTTGAAGTGATCAGAACTGTATCCACTGTCAGAATGCAATGTAGACGTTGGTGTTGCTCTAGCGATGGTAAAAAGGTATGGACAGTGTTCAACAATTACCAGCTGCATTATGAACACTGTATACTGCCTTCGGGTCTGGAGATATTCTCCATCCAGCCCTTCAGCATGTGGTTTTATCTTGTTTACCTTAGCTATCGCCATCACTGACATCCAACACGCACATGTGTTTGTTGGATGGTATCTACATTATCATACACGTGGTTGATATTATAGTTGATCATTTCACGTATTGAATCGGTGAATGCCAATATACATAATAGTGTCAGTGATTGTGCATTGTCGATTTAGTACACTTAAGCAAATTGATAGTGATTTATCATACAAGATAATCCGTATACCAATGGACAGCATATGGCTAGTATGATGCATATCAATTTGGTTAATAAGTTGTAATCCTGCACTTCTCATCATGAAGGATTCACAAATGGCTCCGGTGTGTATTCCATCTTTGATCAACAGTAGAACAGTTATTCCATCCCAAATCCTACGTCAGGAATAACCGAGCTAATTACTGTCTTTATGACCAAGATTGACACCTTATACCAAGTGGATTTCATTTATAGCCTATACTTGCACAGCAGGTATGCTATATAGTATATTGATGCAATATCTATTATGTGTGTAAGATGTGCATATTTACCGTGTAGCATAGTTGTATTGCTTGATCAACCCCCGGTTCCATAGGGTACAAACCTATGGTCGGTTAGGCGCGGACAGACAGTCACCAAATCGATCAACAGAACTAAATGGTGATTTCAAGATAAGTCCTTACTTTTTAATCTTACAATACTTCCATGTTACACTGTTAGTATATGCATATGTATGCCAATTGTTATCGTGATCAAGTTGGATATGCATATGTGCGCATGTATGCCAAGCATTTGTGACCAAACTGATTATTATAACAGTGTGAATGGTGCACAAGTTACAGTATAATGGCAAGTTGCAGTATGTGATAGTAATGATGACTTGTGATTAGTGGCATAAGTGTATTAACTTATCACTCACTGTCAGCATGTATTATAATAGTGTAATAATAGTGCTGCATGGTGTATACCATAGTAAGTGTGTGAAATGATGATGACAATGCACACTATTATTGTACAGCATATGTGTGTATACTGATGATTGGTATAATACACATATCACTGCGCAGCATCAATGTTCATGTGATGTAAAATTGTGCGTCCGACTGCAAATATTGTATGTACATCTGCGAGTATCGAACGAACATCGTGATTGCATGCTATGTACGCGCGTAACACATATTGTATGTCGCGCTGCATGTAGATGCATCACGGATCATGCGCCCTCAAATCGCGCGTCCCCTGCATAAGATGAAATCATAACAGGTGCGCATCGCATTGACGAGCTAAGATCATCGTACGTGCGCGTCGTGATGAACGATTCGTGCGGATCATTTGTAAATAGCGAAATTATCATATGTGTGCGTTGCACTGAACGATTCGTGCGGATTATTAGCGAACATCGTTGTCGCCAATTTATTTCACACTGTATGTCGCTGTCGCCGGTGTATGTCGCATGGTATGAATGCGATCGCGCGTATAACGAAATTTCGTGCGTCCTGTCGCTGTTGATATGAATCATACATGCCGACGATCAATTTTCGTTCGCGCGTCCGTGGCTACTACCCGGTGTTTCAATACTGTTACAAGTATCGAAGCAAACCGGATGTAACCGGCATTAAACTTGGTCATATAGGTCAAAGCACATCTTTAAAAATTCATTTATGACCCTTTTGAATTTCTGAAAACATGCATGCATGCAATCATCAAGTTTAAGGTGGTCTACTTTGAGCGCGCTTTCGGGGGGTAAAATGCCAGAAAATAAATTATTTTGCTCAATACTGTTACAAGTATTGAACACTAGAACCCTTGAGAGACCCTCATGCGAGGCCTTGGAGGTCAAACCAACCATCATGTTTCGATATTGGATAGTATTGAAGATATCTAGCAAGTCACTTGCGTTATTGATATGAATTAGGGCCCGCTCGGTGATGGAACATGACCCACACCCGCCAAAAATACGAAATTCGCTTTTTGCAAGGACGAAAATTATTGAATTGCCTCCGCGAAAACGTGTGCCATAAGCACTTAAGTCATTGTATGATGGCCACGAAGCCTTCTAAAATTCGATATATATGTATACTTGGTCAGTTTAATTGCTCATGGCCTATCCATAGGCATAGGATGCAGTAATGGTGTCATTCATATTGTCAGGGGTGGTGGCATGTAAGCGCCCAAATATGTCATTTCCACCCGCACCCGCACCCAAACCCAAACCAGCCATAACTTCCTCGATACTTGGAACCATGTGACCTATAAAGTGTTATATTACATCCATATGCCTCACAGGACACTCTAATATGAATATACGGCATATTAATGGAGGCAAACACCCAAAAGTCCAGCCAGGATCAATTACAGCTCATCTGCTAGACCCACTCACACGCTAAATTCTCCCAAAACTATTTCCCGCTGCATGATGCTACAAAATTAGTTTCTCGTAGTCGGATATACTATTTTGAATCATATTTGGGCGATGCACGGCGCTTGGGCACCCGTTGGATTGATTACGAGCATGCTACTTGTGTATGCGTACTGGTACTCAGTCTACCAGGCCCTAGCATCTCGTCCCCGAGACTCAATCGTGCACCTCCAATATCAACCATGCCCAACTCGATACGTCTCGTAGTCCGGATTATCATATCAAATCATGCCCTTGTGATATATGGCGCTAGGGCGCCCGTTGGGGTGATTCCTAGCATGCTACTTGCGTACGCGTACACCTGTGCCGATTGTGAGGTCTTAGCGCATGTTCGACACTCAACCATGCATCCCCGACAACGTATAGGCCCCGTTCAATGCTGGTTATAGTCAAAAATATCATTTTGAATCATATTTGGGCGATGCACGGTGCTTGGGCACCCGTTGGATTGATTACGAGCATGCTACTTGTGTATGCGTATTGGTACTCAGTCTACCAGGCCCTAGCATCTCGTCCCCGACACTCAATCGTGCACCTCCAATATCAACCATGCCCAACTCGATACGTCTCGTAGTCCGGATTATCATATCAAATCATGCCCTTGCGATATATGGCGCTAGGGCGCCCGTTGGGGTGATTCCTAGCATGCTACTTGCGTACGCGTACACTTGTGCCGACTGTGAGGTCTTAGCGCATGTTCGACACTCGACCATGCATCCCCGACAACGTATAGGCCCCGTTCAATGCTGGTTATAGTCCAAAATATCATTTTGAATCATATTTGGGCGATGCACGGTGCTTGGGCACCCATTGGAACGATTACGAGCATGCTACTTGTGTATGCGTATTGGTACTCAGTCTACCAGGCCCTAGCATCTCGTCCCCGACACTCAATCGTGCACCTCCAATATCAACCATGCCCAACTCGATACGTCTCGTAGTCCGGATTATCATATCAAATCATGCCCTTGCGATATATGGCGCTAGGGCGCCCGTTGGGGTGATTCCTAGCATGCTACTTGCGTACGCGTACACCTGTGCCGACTGTGAGGTCTTAGCGCATGTTCGACACTCAACCATGCATCCCCGGCAACGTATAGGCCCCGTTCAATGCTGGTTACAGTCCAAAATATCATTTTGAATCATATTTGGGCGATGCACGGTGCTTGGGCACCCATTGGAACGATTACGAGCATGCTATCTACTTGTATCACGTTGGATCGCTTGGAATATATCAGGTTATGCACATGGCATATATGGATGCATTCGTCGCATCTTTATGGAACCAATTACCAGATGCCAACGGGCCGTATGACCTAAACATGATTGGGTATCGTGTATACCTTCAATTTGCATGCTTACGCGCGTGATTCGGCGGTGTGGTGGGTTTCTAAAAAAATATTGAAAATATCATGCCAATTGACAGACCTTTGTGAATTGGGCAATCAAGAAAATCACTATCCCTATGGCATTATGCATTTATTCAGAAGCCTACAAGTGAAATATCGACCAATGGCGCATATGGTAACTAAATTTAGGTCATAATTGTGCCCGGATATGCGGGGTAGCACCAGTGGACCACCGGGGATGCCTGAAAAAAATTATTGAAATTCAATACTTGTAACAGTATTGAATACGATTTCAATACCGTTACAAGTATCGGCGGGCAGTAGCCATCCGTATCTCGCATACCATACCAACCCTGCGAAATGTTGACAGCATGCATGTGCGATCCGTATGCTGTGCGCACACCTTGTCGTTGTTTATTTGCTGATGATGTTAGCTGCGAATGTGTTCGCGCGAATGATTTATTGCGCACTCCGTTTGCTGACGATGTTGCAGCGAATGTTGTTATTCGCTTGTAAATATTCGATATATTAGTATATGTGCGAGCTCTGTCGCCGATATGTATGCGCGAAACCTGTCACACACACAGTATACAAATCTATATACAATATATCGTCTGCTGCACACACTCTTATGTCCTCGTTCTTTGCCTGAGCGGAGAATAACCACTGTCAAGGTTGGATATTAACCTTAAAGACTACGCGGCTGTTATTGAACTATAGCAACACGCGATGATACTTGGTGGGAATTGAGTGCAGTCTCTGGTGTCCAGAAATGTCTGCTTGAGCGCAATGCTCCTCATATACCTCAATGCCCTCACGCTTCATAAGCGTTACCACCATCGGGTTGTGAACCCGAGAGCATTGGGTGAACTAACCGTATCGGCTGGTCGAATTAGCCTATTGATACTCGCATGTTGTTCAGTTCATGCTAGAAGCGAAGACGCGTCCTCTCAGAACAGTTCGTTCTTCAAGAACTTGTCTTGCTTCGCCATCGAGATGCCGTATCCGGCCTCTCGATGACAGATGTCACTCATGGTGAGTGGATGACAAACATTATGACTGTACATCTCATAGTCGACCGTACTGACAATACTCGACGACTGTATGTCATTATAACATATGACATGACATGACATGTCGTGACATGACATGACATGGTATGACATGTATGACAGGTATGTCACGGGGAGACTGACTCCCCCCTTGTATGGTGGGGTTGAGCAGCCTCTCTTGCTTCACCCCTCGCCCCGAGGTGCCATGTAGGCAGTCACCATTTCACAGTCCACCGATAATAAAACAACCCAGTTATTTTATTATCTCATCTTAGTCACCTGAAAGTCTGTGCTTCCTGCTGTGCTCAGACTGTAGTGTATATATATTGCTTATATATATACCCACCCGGCCGACCGCGATATCACGTCTTTCTTCAGGTTATGGGCTGACCACTTCAGTGGTGGCATTGTTTCTTTTGGGATTCTAATTTCCGTCTCGTCGAACGTACCGACTACCGCAAGTCTCGTCGAACTTCACCGACTACCGCTACTGCATCACCGATTTTACCCTTACCGATTACCGACACCGAGAGTCTCGTCGAACTACACCGACTACCGCCCCGACATAATTACCGAGATGTCGCTTTACCACTCCGGCATCAACGACCGAAATGCCGCTTTACCGCAACCTTTTTGACTTTCTGGCCAGCAGCGCTTCTCCTCGTGCAGCAAAGTTGGCTTACCGCACGACTATTTTGACCTCACCGGCGTTTTCCTCGCAAAAATCCACCCCAATTTGACTTTTTCATCGCTTGATTTAGTTAATTTTGCGAAAAGTTATCGCTTCGCATACAACCCAAACTTTTACCTCACAGATTTTGCAGCCGCAGCTGCATGTCTACTTTGCGCCAGCGTGCGCGCATGGGCGCGCTGGGAGCTGCGCTTCAACTACTTCGACAACGACAATTTACCCCTGGTTACAACCTGGTGGTGTCTGGTGGTGCTTATGCCCCAGACACCAAGCCTCTCTTCGACAATTTCACCATCGACGAGTACGAGAGCTTTGTCCCTGACGACTTCGACTCTCCGCATTTTTCACCGCTCACATCTGCGTCTTGTGCGCCCCCTGGTCGCCATCTAGTGGTGGTTGGGGGTGCCGCCGCACTCCCCCCACCTTGCCCTACCGCTGGTTTTACCTTGAGGCTGGAGAATTGCGCGCTGTCTGGCCGCATTTTTCACGCTCGCCCCCCTTGCATGGGCACACTTGCTCTGGTGGTGCCCGGCCGTTTTTGGCTTTGGCATCGCACAGGCATTGGTTGAACACTGACTTTTTGGCGCTCGACACCGCTCACCATCAGGAATGACGCCGCCACCGTTTGAACCCTGCTTGGAATTTAGTAGCCTACCCCGCGGGAGTAGAGATCCCCGCGGCACATGCATGGGCGTAAGCCCCTAGAGCACAGCACAAGATTAGCGCAGGCGGATGCCACACTAGCTGGGCTGAAAAAGGCCCCTTGAATCTTGTGGTGTGTTTAGTTAGGTTTGCTCTGGTTGTGTATCGAGATCCTGCGTGTGGCACCTCATACCTTCGGGATGAGGTGGTGTCACGGGGAGACTGACTCCACCCCCCCCTGTATGGTGGGGTTGAGCAGCCTCTCTTGCTTCACCCCTCGCCCCGAGGTGCCATGTAGGCAGTCACCATTTCACAGTCCACCGATAATAAAACAACCCATTTATTTTATTATCTCATCTTAGTCACCTGAAAGTCTGTATTCCTGCTGTGCTCCGACTGTAGTGTATATATATTGCTTATATATATACCCACCCGGCCGACCGCGATATCACGTCTTTCTTCGGTATGACTAGGGGCTTCCCAGGATTTCGCGAAATTTTTTGCGAAATATAGGTACCCCGGCGAAATCGAAAAATTTCGCGAAATTTGGGGCCCTTTTGGCGAAAATTCCCCCCCCCGCCCCCGGTAAATATGGCGAAATTTCGCCATATTGCTCAGATTTCGCATTTTCAGATTTTGATTTTCAGTTTACAGTAGAGGGCACTAAGCTACGTAGGAGTACTTTATAGCTAGGACTGGGCCAGCACGTCATGCATTCTGCACACTCCAAGGATTCTAGGTTTCACGGCGGCTGTTCCTCTCAGACACCTCTGCGGTTCGATTGGCATTGCATATCGATATGCCTCATTCTGAGTTCTCGCTCGTTGAGCACAGTTATGGTTCAGCTTCAGACGAAGGCGACGACGACCCCTCAGAGGCCGACGACGAAAACGAGCAGTCAGAGACCGAGCTCGCAGTATTAGAGGAGCGAGCAGCTCGTAAAGAGATCCAACCCGTGGTTAACGTATTCGATAGATTCAAACGTCACCGCTCCGATGATAGCAATGATGATGGGCCTCGCATGTAATTTGACATTGTAAAGATATCCTCATACTAGACCCAAAAATCTGAGTGGAATATCGATGACTCGTGATAAAACCCATAATAGGGTACTCTCTTGGCTTCTAAAAATCGGAAATTAACTAATGACGTAAGGCTCACGAAGCTCGCGAAATTTTAGACTCATAAGGGTATACCGGAAAATTTCGTGCGAATTTCGCGAGAAATTTATGCGAAATATAGGGGTAACGTCGCGAAATCCGAGAAAGAAATATAGGCGATTTGAAAAGAAATCTTGGGAATTGTGTAAGTATGACACGTATGACACATATGTCATCGGTCATATCCCTGACATCATCTCAAAATTCCCGTGAGCCCCCAAACGCGCCGTCGCGCACCACCTCTCCAAGCGGCTGCTTTAGCCAATCATGGCTAAACTAGCTGTGGAATATAGCGTGGAATGGGTCCACGACCTACTGGAATATCCCGGTTCAAGATATCAGACAGCCGGTGAACCGATATAGATAAAACTCTCATAATAATAATAAAAACCCTAAGCTAGATCGATATACCCGGAACGGTCACGGAGTCGGAATCGGGTCTCGGTCCTAGCTACCTGTGACACCTTGATGTGTCACAGCACGGGCTTACGGATCAGTCACAGGTCCAGTGTTGGCTACCTAGGAATCTGTCGTAGGGGCCTGCACCGGGACTCCCGGTCAGGGTTGCCTATACAGATTTCAACACAGTCCGTCCTCTTTCTTGTATTCAATGCTTGGAGCACCCGTAGCCCCTTGTTCAATTCTTCTACATAATTGCGTGCTTTGCAGGGTTGCTGCCTCTCAGGACTTGGTGGTCAAACTTTGGCCTTGGTCAAACGTCCCCAAAATCGAGAATGCACAACAACGCAAGGGAAAACCTTTGTGAAAAAAAAAGTGCCCCCGCGAACTCGGCCCCATTGCGATTGCATTGCGATTCGTGGGGAGCCCATCTCAAATCTGAATCTGAATCTCGAATCTGAATTCTGAAACAATGTGACACAATCTCATGACGTCGCGAGTCACGCGACCATCGTGTTTCCTCCCCTCAACCTCCGTTCGAAGGAGGCGGACATATGAAACATAAATGAAATATGGAAACTGGCCATGGCCCGCAGATCGCCGGTATATATACAACAGTACGGAGTGCCCCCTACAAGAACCTAAACCCGGCACCACCAATACCAATATGAATACGACTAAATGTACGCGGACTACTAAACTATCACTGTAAACACTACTATTAGACTAGTCTACCGGACTACCACAAATACTACCAAAACATATCAACAAACACTACAAATACTACAGACCCGAAGACCCAACGAACGACACTACTAAGACGAGTGGCTTGCATCACCCAACTAGACAAACTGGACAGGTACGGTGCAGTTCGGTATAGCCGGGACTCAAAACCCACGAAAAAGCCTCCCTAAAAGTAATTACCCGGCTACAACCCCCAACAACAATCACTACGGCCTACTGCTCTCAAAGTCAGCCTCGCGCTACTCAAGGCTGGAACTTGCAACTTCACCTGCAAGCGAACCACGAGAAGTAAACAACGCATAACCAGGTCTCTGAGACGAGACGGGCAAAGTCCAAAGAGGACGAGGCCGACAGCCTCCGCTCCTCTTCACTACAGTGACACGACTCAGACGAGGAAACCTCAGTATCTCAAGCCGCGATCATCGATCTCGATCGATTCCTGAGGCTCGAGAAACTCACAGTCACGGTCCATCGCATGCACCATCGCATTCAGGGCACTTTCAGCGAGGGGACTCGCGTCGGGAGGGGACATTTTTCTGCAGGCAACTTTCCAACTGCACATGTTTCTAAACCCGCGAAAGCGTCAATGAGGCGAGTGGAGGAGGATAGTCTTCTAGTAGCTTATTGATATACAACAAACCGTCTGTTTCTAAAGCTGTTGCTAACTGCTATTGATAGTGTTTAGCTGCGCTTCATTCAAGATGACTTTCAGTTCACAAGCCAAATGAGCCTCTACTTGCACCCAGCGAAGAGTAGTTTGCTCGTGTGATGCCAGTTTCAGATAATTAAAATAGAATTCAAGTGAAAGACTTGTAGGACCGATATACAATTAACACAACGCAAGGAGCATACCTCAGTGTAGTGAGCGCGCAGCTTGCCTTGCTTGGCAATATAAAGTTCCACGATGAGCGAGAGTTTTGAACATTTATCCCTTTCAAAGAGGCAACGCATATTCGCCGAAAATGGCGTGCTCGGTTGCACAAGTGACCCTGCTGTGTGCATGTTTGGATGGTTTTGTTACTCGTGCCTCGCCGCGGAAAACAAGGCCGAGTTGGATGGCAGAGAGTGCCACTGGTGTGACTGTGTCATGTCGGGCGCCCCTGCGGTCTATTACACAAGGTGTCGCTTGCTTTTGATATTCTACACCACGTTAATTTGTTTGCCTTGCGTTATCAGAATAAAAGTAACTGATATTTCACAGAATCTGCGTGTTTGATTTCAACGGGGAATTACTGATACTCCAGTATGCGCCATGCATGTGCGTGGGAGGTTAGAGAAGTGGTGTATGTGGGCGGTAAACTGTCGTGCAGGGCGCAAATGCGAGCCAAATACGCGTTGGAACAAGATCCGATACTCGACTTCACTACTGCCTGCTTTTTTGGTCCCTGTGTTAATTGCCAAACAGCACGAATTTTAAGACAAGTTACCGAGTACGTTCGGCCCTCCCAGAAGATTGGAATTGTTGTTTGGAATCTTAAGCTCTGCAACAAAGCATGTCACTTTCGTTATCCACGAATGAATTGAACCTGACTGCATCCGGTGCTTACGGCTATGCTTACAACAACCATAGCCATATTGAGACAAGAATTGGGATAACTCACACTCATGTATACGCATGCGACAGGCTCAATGCACCCCACAAAATCAACCCTCCGCATCTTTGCGGCGTGAGGAAGCTTTAATCACAAAATAATTGTTAGGGTTTGTCTTCATGCGTGCCCTCAGGGAAAACTCACTTTTCTTGAGCACTGGTTTCGCTGCCAACTAGCTTTGAATCGCACAGCGATGACAAGAAACAGTCTGATTTGCCGCAGTGTCACCATAAACGTCCGCGCTTGAGTGACAAAACTATTCTGGCCGCTATTCGATAATTGCGTCAATAGTCACCTGCGAACATGTGCACCTGTCAAGGGTGCTTGGGAGAAGAAAAGCAAAATTAATATACTGCGGTCGCCCATAACATTTTAAACTTTTTCTGGTCGTGGTCATGCAGGTTAGACGTACAGCAGGATACTATGACGAAAGCCCCCGAAACCCAGGCCATGATTGTCTCTGAAAAACAAACCAACAGCCAAGGAGAACGGGCAAATGAACATTCTTAAAAGTCTTGTAAGCAAGCACGTCGTCAACGAATATCGCACTAGCGTCAGCAGGCAAAAATTATCAATTTCTCGTAGCACAATGCAGGATAGCAAACACCCGAGGAGCCGATTCCGCTCTTTGGCATGCCCGTGAAAATGTCGTCAACGAAAAGTTCCAAAGGACGGCTGTAGAAAGCGACTCCGGAGAGTGGAGCTTTGTTGTTCACCGGGCGCGGGCAAAACGTCACTATTCGCATCGTGTTCTAGCAAAACTTTCAAGCAGAAGTTATTGGTGAACTGATCTCATTGGGGGAGCATGAATACATAAGCTACGGATGTAGGTTGGATGTCATGGACATCAAAGTGCTTAAAACGAAGACTTGATATTCTCCAGCTTTTCTGTTGGCACCCATCATTCCCCACTCTATATTCTCCATTTGTATTTTAGCAATATCTTCAGCCCTTAGTTGTTCAAAGGATAAACTGCTTGGTATGAAGTTTTCATGCACCTCCTGCACTACCGCCCTTGCAAGTCATCATGCACGAGTGGAGCTGCCATAAGAAATGACGGGGAGGTGTATGTTACCCTAACGGAGTTCTCAGAAGCTTCAAATATCAGAAGAGCTCGGTTATTTGGTCAGTTCGCCAACCAAATACTAGCTTTCTCTAGCATATCCACCAATGACATCCTAGACCGAGATCTCTTGACACATCTGAGGAATCCCATAGTTTGCTCTTCTCACGAAAATCGGCAGTCATCATCGATGGTTGGAATCTTATCTCTAATCTGCACATTTCTGTGTTTTGGGTCGGTCTCCAGAATTGCCACAAATGAATTTTATGATAATGTAAAAATATGAATATTCCTTGCGGTTATAGGATTACTGTTTATGAGAGTGGTTGACCAAGGCGACGACAGTCGAAGTTATATATACTAAGAAAGTTATCCTGCAGGAAACCTAAATATAGGGTTTCTGGTCGACTCGATTTGTTATCCGAGTAGGTGCACAGCAATAACATATTTGTCGCGACTTATATGTACCGCAACGAGTACAAGGATGTCCTTGAAAAGAATAGTCTGGAGTGGGAAACACAGTTGTTGGTTTTATCCAACCGAATATCGTAAAGTGAATAATCTAGTGAGATCAAACTCATGGAAGCAGTGACTTTTGCCCCCCCTCTCCCAGGGGGGTCGGCAGCCCTGCTCTTGTGTCACCACTCGATCTGCGGTGTCAGGTTCAGGCTCCCAGCTCTCAGCTCATAAAACACCTACAACGTTGTAAGTATTTTATTCGATCATCTTTTTGACTGCGAAATCCGTGCGAGCCACTGCACAGCTTTCTTGACCTGCGTACATATATATATATATTCACTATATATATATATATATATCACACTTCCCGTCAGATTATGGGTTACCACTAGCTGGTGGTTTCTCACGTTCTTTTTTAGCTTTCATTCGGATCCCGCGCAACGCGGTATACAGTGACGCAACGTCACTACTCATCCAACCGGCCGGCAGTCACGTACCGTTGCTTCGCGCCTTTCCCCCAAACGTGCTGCAACAGCATCCACAGTTATTTATTTGAGCGTAACGCCCAATCTTTTTTCTTCGTGCGCAACGCACGCCTACAACCACCATTTCCGACTACGTCTTACCCGACATGTCAGCAGCCGCAAACACGCCTCTTGGCAGTCGGCTTCGGGCCGCCCGCGCCACTGGCGGGGGGTCCCCCCATTCTACCCCTGCTTCCAGTCCTGGCGGGGATGACGACTCCGACCCCATCATTCGGATGTCCACTTTGCGGAGCCGCCCAACGCCGATTTCTCGGTCTGCGACCTCTGCTGAGTTCCACGCCGACTGCGATGCCTGGGTATCCACTCCAGTTCGAGCTTCTCAACGTGGAGAATTCACCGACAAGCTCGACTTCGCCTTCTCCTATGGGGAGGAGCTATCGAAGCTACTTTGTGCCCACGGCTTTAAGCCCAAAATTGGCATTACCCTTGACACCCCCGAAGCTGAATCCGATTTCGCTGTCCTCTTGGCCAACATGTCTCATGTCTTTGGCCCTGTGTCCCGCGACGAGTTCCTGAAGCTTCTGGATCTGGACAACGAGTACGAGGTCTACCACTTGACCCTGAACGAGCTCATCTACATCGTCCTCCCAACGGTTCTCCGCGGTACTGCCCTGACTGACTCTTTACGAAGAGTCTTCCCTGGTGCACCCCCATGACGGCCGCTGCGCACTGCAGCGGCTGCGTTTTCACGTTGAAGGCATTGGGGACCCCGACCCTCATCGGTTTTGGGTTCGCCTTCGCGCTGTGGTCATCGACGAGACCATTGAGCCCGCCCCCCAGCTTGCGGTTTTCCGTATGCTCGCGGACAAGCACCGCAAGCTCAACCCGTCCTACGCCGACAGCGACCTCGTCCAGGACCTGTACGCCGTCCTTCGCGCATCCGCCTCTGCCTCCCCCCACTTCGCGCCCCTCTACCTGGTGGTGCTCCGTGAGTTGGGCATGGGCCAACACTTCACCTACGCCTCCCTCGCCCTCCGCCTCAGCAAGGTCTTCCGCGACGAGTTCCCGCTGGCGCGCAGGTCCGAGCCGGTGTCCGGTGGTGGTGGCTCAGCGGCTGGTGGTGGTGCCCGAGGCGGTGGTGGCGGGTCTCCTGGTGGCTCCGCTTATTCCTTCGGCTCGCGCCGTAGGGAGAAGCCCGTCGGCGATTGGAAGCCCGTCAAGGGCGTCCGCTACCTTCAGTGGGAAGGGAAAGGTAGCCCCTGTATCACTTGCTTCCGCCTCTGGGCGGTGACCGACGCACACCTGGGCACTGCAGGTGTTTGCCCTTACTCGTACCGGAATATCCAAGTACACTAGATATCAGAAAAGTCCCGTACTCGTGTGGATAAACGTATCGATAAATAAACCCTAAGCTAGATATACCCGGAACGGTCTCGGACGGTCTCGAGTCTAGCCTACGTGACACGACGTGTGTCACGTACAGACCTACGGATCGGTCGGCGATCCAGTGTTGGTCCTAGGGATCTGTCATAGGGGCCTGACCGGGACTCCCAGTCAGGGCTGCCTATACAGATTTCAGCACACCACCCCAGCACTGCGGGTGGTGACTGGCTAGGAGAGTCAGAAAATGTAAGGCTGTAAGTGTTAGGGCAGGAGCCAGGGTGACAAGGCCTAACTGCTAATCTAACTGTGCAATTCTGATACAGAAATTAGAACCCTCTAGCTAGCACAAGAGCAGAAACTCACAGGCAATTAAGGTCCCGCTAAACTACTGAAAGGCTCTGTGCCAGCAAGTCAAATTGAAGATTTCAAAGGTGTCAAAGCAAAACCATAAACCAGATTGAAGAAGTCTTTGAGGTCACAGGAGCTCTGCACACCACCATGTTGGTGTGCCTCCAGAGTGAGCAAGAAGTCAATCGACAGCACCGAAGTAGTTAGCGGTGGCCTCACTGAAGTCCATCCCATAATAGGAAGTAAAGAAGCCAGCTCCATAATAGTGCTCCGCATCAAGAGGACCGCTCTCATGTAAGGCCATGCCGTAGTAGTAGGCCATGTCAATCCCCAAATCTGTCTGAGACAAATCCTGAAAGGCTAGCAGGCTCAGAGTGTCAGGAGGCTCGGGCGGCTGAAGCGGTGGCACATCGTGAGTCAACAAGAAACCCTGAGCCGGGATCACAGAATCAACAAAATCATTCGTAGAGTAAAATGATGGAGCTTCCCAATCGAGATCACCACCAGGCGAAGGCACCTCCGTAGCCGGTGCACATGCCGACACAGCAGAAGCTGTGGACGCCGAAACAGCTACACCTGCAAAAGAAATGCAGAAGAGGGAAAGCATGGCGAGCGCGCCGATTGCCGGCGTGCCAAAGCCGAAAGGCGGCACACCGCACCCGATAGCACCGATCGGAGCCCGCGGCTTCACCGCGAAAGTACCGTCGGCGTAATCCTCGTAGTCGTCCGTGTCATAGCCTGTCAGGTCAGACGGGTGGACGGCGGCGTGATTCACCGTCTGCACGAAGCCTCCGAACTCACCGCATGTCGCCCCCGTGGCGGTCACCCGCGCCGATTGAGTTGGCGCGGGCTGTACATCCTTCACCTGCGTAACAGGCATAGCAGGGGCCGGCACGGCGGACGCCGATGCCGCCGCACCACCTGCCGGAACCTGCCCCTCCGGTGTGATCCCCGCCGCAGCGGTAGGGCCACACACCAGAGCCGATGCATGCTCCTCAACCGCACTCCCGCCCAGGAACAAAGGACGCGTGGGTGTAATGTACCTTTTCTTGGGCGGCCTGAACCTCAGAGGTGAGGGCATCAAGCCGCCGCAAGATGTCCTCGTCGTCGGTCCCGCCAGAAGGCGGAGGCGGCACGCTGAAGCCGTAGGCCGACACGTCGATGCCGCCAAACCCGCCCGCGGAAAGCACAGCGGGAGGACCGTAAGCCGACGCCGCACGGGCAAAGGCCTCCGGACCATCATCCGCAGCCTCCTGGAAGACCTGCACAAGTGCCAGGGTGTGGAGACCCTCCGCATCCTCCTCCTCAATGGGAATGCAGAAGGCCGCTGCCGTGGCCGACGAATGCTGGCGCCCACCAAGAGGGCAGTCGCGGTACGCGTGATAGGCGTCCCCCTTGCCCGCCTTGCGGCAACGGTGGCAAAGGGGCTTGGCCTTCATTGTGCCAGGGAACAATAGCCCGGCCAAGCCATTCGATTGGCATATTGTATTTATGCATACTGGGGCAGTGAGATGGCAATGGGCTCGGAAGGGGACTCCCGAGCCATTGACTTCGTACTATGGGGAGCGAAAGCCTGGACTTGATTATAGCTGGCAGCATATTATCGTACACCCTTCTGGTGCGCTACGCCGCTGGGAGCGTAATAGGGGCGGCGGCTGGTTTCTAGAAGACGCCACTCAGTTGAAGGCGCCGGTAGCGACATTCTCATTACCGATCAGCCGCGTTGGGATCGCGTACTGGAATCCGACGATTGTGATTGACGATGACGAATATCGTGGAATTCCCTACAAGGGGCGTAAGCCTATACACTCAGCGCCTACGAACAGTGAAGATTCGGGTACAGGCGCTGTGTCCTGGAGTAAGGAGAAGTTACCAGATTCTGATGACAATGATGACGCAGGTGTCACTAACAGTAAGGAGAAGCTACCAGGTTCGGATGACAAAGATGACGCGGGTGTCATATATGACATGGACACTGCCAGTCCGAAATGGGAGCCAACTTCGCCTGAATATGATGACACCGAGGATGACGTCAGCGAGTTCGATGACTTGGTAGCTGACGATGCTGAAGAACAAGCTGAAGCTCGAAGGTTGAAGAGACTGGGACTGCAATTGATCATGGATGAGAAGGGTGAACTTCACTGGGTACCAAAGGGCACCTCCCCGACCTCACCTGTTCAGCCCGATGATCAGCCTATTACCGAGCAGAAGTCTGAGGCCATATCTGAGGATGCCCCAGCCTCTGTGGTGGAAACTGTTCATGTACCACCAAAGAAACCATATGGGTCGGATACTGGATTGACTTCAATGGTTGAGAATAAGGCTGGGGTGTCTGAAGAGACGAAGAGGCAATCTAGGAAATATCCGAGATGTTGGACACATGAGTATATCACTCATTTGAAATGCACCATGAGCAGTGACAGTGATGAAGAAGAAGTGCTGGACGTGGCTCCTCGTAGGAAGAAGGCAAAGATCAGCAAGGGACAATGAAATCAATTGTCTTGATTAGGATTGTCCAAATGCAGATTCTCTGATTAGGATTTGTATAGGTGGCAGATGATGATATGCCAGCCGACATGGGACAGATCGATTAGAGATATGAATTGCGCGCCTTGAAAGTATAAGACATGAATATTGCCCATTTGGAGGCTGTTCTAACTTGAAGTAACTATTTGGAGGAGCTGTTGCTCAACCTGTTAATTTACTGGTCAATCTTTCCTGCCATAAAGATATTGCAATTGCTTGAATTGTAGCCTTGTTCAACTGTTTATCTAGAACATTGCAATTTTGTACACTGCAAAATTGCCGACTACGGACCTGTGCCCCAAGATTGAAGCAGATTTACCTCTGACTGACCCTTGAGCTCCGGCTCGGATACAGTCACGTGCTCAAGAAGTCTTCACTTGGAAGTGGTATTGCTCTGCGCCCTTTTGCCCCCTGACTTTCACCCTGCATGCAAACAGGCGATTTTCCAAAACTGTTATGCTGCAAAATGGTCAGAAAGTGGGAAAAGAAGCCGCCAGCAACTCAAATCTACCGGGATTAACAGCCAGATTGACCCGAACGGAGAGTGAAAAGTGGACCAGTGGTCAGATTGAGAAAAGAGGACCTCGGAGACAGTTTTAACGTAGACACAAAAATTCCAGACGTTTCTTGATAGTTTTTTGTCGTTTGGAACCTGGCCCCGAGACCTGGGTCCTCATAGATCGCTACATTTTAAATTGGGATGGCCAACCGGCACGGCAGAGCAAAATTAGACAAATTTGAGCCCATCAGACTACATAGAAGGAAACGGGAGCCCAGAAGGATAGTTTTCTATTTTTTTATATTCTTTGAAGGAAAAAAATAGTCTCCAACACTGGGACCTGGCCAATTAGTCTGGATTGCTCCGGGATGGCCGCCAAGAAATTAGCCAAACTGCCGATCAACACTCAATTTTTGAAATTTGGCCACCAAAAACTGCATTGCACTCTGGAAAGCATATTTCTTTGTTCACCACGACTTCCACTGCTACGATGAAATGTTTTTCTGAGTGTTCTGGGGGAATTTGCCCAAATTGGACAGATTTGACTTCCCCAACGGTCAGATTTACACTTTTCCACTCTTAATTTCAACATGATGCAAAACGCCAACACGGGACGCTCACCTCCAACGTCGCCTACGTCGACTCCCAGGCGTACAAGGGGACGACAGGCCAGCCAGCGCAGCACGAGAGGTGCTGCAGCCACTGGAACCACTGGCAAGGGGGCGAAGGGCACCTACAAGGCGCCCTCTCCGGGTCAGCCGCCACAGGCTGCGACAGCAGCAGGTGCGCCAAGCTTCCAGATACCCAAGAAGAAGTCGACCCTGTCAGCTGATGCTCCTGAGTTTAACAGCGTGACTCCTCTGGCTCTGGACTCTGGAACCGCTTGTGTGACACCTTCCCTGGAGGAGGCTGTAACGGTACCTAAACCGCGCCCTAATCCGCCCCTGCGTCATGCAAGAGCGGCGTCACCAAGGGTGCTGACTGTTGACACCCCTGGTGCAGGGCGAAACATGAGGGCGACTCCCCAGCGGTATGTCAACTTGACCTCTCCTTCCCCTGGCATCCTGCGATTGCCAGGAAGCCGCGACCTGAGCCCTCCAGCTCCGCGCCAGCGAAGCCCGCCTCGGACTCGAGACCGGACCCCGCCACCGCCGCGCTGCAGGAGCCCACCACGGACGCGCGACATGAGTCCTCCAGCTCCAAGACCGCGAAGTCCTTTGAACCCCTACAGGACTCCACACACTTGGTCTGGAGCTACGGTGATGACCTCCCCGCACGGCCAGCTGCCCACGCCATTCAGCGAGAACGCGCTTCAGGCTGAGTCCGCGGGAGCAGCCTCTGTGGGACAACCTCTACCGGCTGGCCGACCACCTCGCGACCCGATCGTCGTGCGCGAAATGACCGAGGTCAAAATTGCAGCATGTGAGCAGGACATGCAGAATGAGGCGAATGAGCAGAAACCAGGACTTCGCCAATTTCCCTCCCGCTCTGATGTGGCCAACTGGCGAAAGCGCCAGCAGCCGGGTGAGAATCTCGCCTGGACTCCGCGCCCTAACCAGGGGGGTGTGGGGGCAGCGGGGAGGTCAGAAGACACGCACCAAAGCATTGCTGGCGAACTCATGGCACACTCAATGCATCCAACTCCCTCCTCAACAAGCAACGGGGAGGAGGGGGCAGCGGGGAGGACAGGTGGCTCCGGCTTGACAGGTGGCCCACGCCACATAAGCATAGCATGTTCTGGGCATTCGCTGACCTCACCGATTACCGATACCGTTACGGAACTTAAGGTGATCGGTGACTCTATGGCAAGGTTATCGGTGACTTTCGAGTCCGAGATAGACAGCGAGGCAACTTCACTGACGCCCTCACTGACTCAGGCGACCACGGAGGCAGATACGGTTACGGATATGCTCGAGTCCCTGTTGAACTGCGAGTCCAGACCTTTGACTACCTCGCTGACCTCAACAACTACGGATATGCCCGAGTCCCTGTTGAACCGCGAGTCCAGACCTTTGACTACCTCGCTGACCTCAACAACTACGGATATGCCCGAGTCCCTGTTGAACCGCGAGTCCAGACCTTTGACTACCTCGCTGACCTCAACAACTACGGAGCAGCCAGTCAGCTCAGTCAGTTACGCAGACCTCGCACTCAGGCGTGGCGTTGGACTCGCAGCCTACCAGCCGCCGCCTCTTCCAGTCATCGAACCCCCTTCTCAAGCAGATGTCCTCAGCAGAATTCCAGTCAGAAACTTACCTCTGAACTCAGACTCAGTGAACCAGCTTTCTCGCCGGGAGAGGCGCCATCGGAGATGGGAACAGAACCAGCAGCGCCTGGCAGAACAGCGCAGAGCACTCTTCTCTGACCCCGCCTCAGCCAGAACGCCCTCAGATGCCTCTGTCCCCGCACTGAACTCTCGGCATCAATCCCTAATGCAGAATCAGATGATGTTAGAGGTATCAGAGTACATGCAAAATCTGCATCAGCAAGTGCTCCAACACTATCCACATCTGACTTCAGTTCTACCAGCAGTGGGCGCTCCACCTATGACGCCCTACCAGCACACCTTAGGATGGGCGAGCGGTTTACCAGGTGCACCGGCGCCAGCAGCTGGATCAGGTCCCTGGCTGGTACCAGCACCGGCTCAACCGGTTCCCGCACCGGCTCAACCGGCTCCAGCACCGGCGCAACCGGCGCCGGCACCGGCTCATCCGGCGCCGGCACCATTTCAGCCAGATCCACCGGCTACCGGCTCATCGCCTTCTGACTCCGCTGAGCCTGATCAACCGTCACCAGGAAACTCGCCCCCGCCTTCAGACAATGGTGAACCACGACACAGGCGTCTAGACGTGTTGCTATGGACTTTAGAAGGAGCCTCCTTCTGGTTGAGAAATCACCTGTCCTCTTCCTCCGCAGTTACTGTCAGCCACGGCGCTGAGGCACAATACTCTTACCGACTGCCAACCATGCCTGGAAGCGCCAGTCACTTCATAACTGATACCAATCGGATTTGGATGACTATGCGGCACATCGGAGTGGACATCCAAGACCTGGCGCAGCATGGGTCAGTGCATACTCCTGTGCGCCTGACTGAGATTGAGGACAGGGACGCTTTCACTCTGGAAGTGGAGAAAACGCAAGTGGATGAAGCGCGGCGTTGCGCGGAAAGCCGTACTGGAACTCAGCAGAGACGCCTGCCCTTGTACTCATGGGTAACCATCGCGGAAAATGCCTTAGAGTCCGAGTTGACAGAATTTGACCCCCTGGGACTCCAAATTTGGGCAGCATTTTCATCTTCCGAGGCGTACTTGTTTAGAGGAATGGCGGCTGGCAACCAACCAACTCCCGCCACAGTACCGGCTAGACTGGGCGTCAACCGGTTTCCCTCTGGTGTTCCCAGCGCAGCAGAGTACAGATCGCCTGGAAATTCCTTGCCAGCGGCCCCGGGACTCCTGCCAGTAGACCAGCGCCTTTCTCAATTCCCAGGGCACCACGATCTTATGGGAGCGGCTTCCCCAAGTGATGTCTACCGAGAATCCAAGACAGTGGCCGATGTGCTCAAGCTGATCAGAGACATTCCTATGTACCCCTCCTCCGCTGACCTAATCACCACTGACGCAGATATTGCCGCGCTTCCACCTTTTTCTGAAGCGCTGGTCAATTTTCTGTCAATGGGCGTAGTCACCTTCGCCCTGGGTCGCATGAGTGCTTATCGCCTAGACCTAACCATGATCACCATGCCGGAGATCTTGAAGGAAGTGGCTCAACGCAAACTACAGCCGCGATCCCTAACTTTTCTCAAGCAAGGTGGAATGTTGAACTCGGAGGCCTGGAACCGGCGTTACGCCACTTTGGCGCCTTTCCTGGCCGACGTAGCCAGGAGCGTACTGGATGACATCGCGCTGGTAGGACTAGCGGGGACCGTGATGCGCATGGCGCAGCGACGAGAAGAGACTGCGCGTTTGTTCGCTACTCGTCTGGTATCCTGGCACGAGGTAGTCCAGTTATTGGCAGACGCCATGCCCAACTGCCACGCCATCAGCCAACAGCAGCTATTATATCGGTTCTGGTCTGGACTGCGACTGAAGCAAGCTGTCATGGATCGCCTTATTGAGGATCGGTTGGATCTGCAAAGTCCAGCGGATTGGGAAAGCAATCATCCCGGATCCACCGCGCTGCAGCATATCATCACTGTGGCCACCAAATTGGAGCGCAGTGAAGCTCTGACCGCAGCGCGAACCTCTCCCGTCTCTGCACCTGCGAACCGAAGTCCTGCCTGGAGGAATGGTCGCGCGTCCTCCAGACTTAACGCCGTGCAGGACGCTGGGGAGGAAGATGCTACTGACCTCGACCCCGCCGACCTCAGGGTGCAGCACGCCGTGCCGCCCAGCCCGGCGGGATTGACCAGGCCGCCACGCCGATGCTACGTCTGCAACTCTGACTCCCATTTATGGGCTAACTGTCCCGACGAGGCCAAGAAACGAGCCTGGATTGCTGACGCCCCAGCTCGTTTGGCACGCCGCCGCGCTGCAAATGAATCTCATATCGCAGCGCTGGAGACAGAATGGGAGGATTTGGAAGATGAAGCGGAAGCGCTGGGGTATTTTCAGAACGAGGAATCGGCCGCAGCGTCCTCCTCGGGTCAGCAATCTGCGGAGGAGGAGGACTGAGTGTCCTCCCGCCGGCGGGACGCCGGCGACAGGGCGGTATGGGTAACCGCCCCTGGGCAAGGAGTACAGCCTTCGCCCACAACCGAGGGAATATCCAGAAAGATCCTCCGCCACCCCCCAACCCTCTGGCCGCTCGAGGGTACGGATTCACCTGGTCTGCCGATCAGAGGCGACAACGCCATCTCGACAGCACCAGAACCCTACGGGATGAACCCTCGTTGACCCGTACCGCTGTTTACACAGCGAACCTTTCCACTGAGCAGGGCCGGCGAGAACATCACTTGGTGTCCCGGCGCCATCAGCGGTCGCCACGAAGGTCACCCACTTCGTCGCCTGAGCGCTCCAAGCCTCCCGTTATGTTCAGTGTAGATCGCTCCCTTGGAACTGGTGATCGCCGTCGGGCTCCACAACGCGAGCGTGGCGAAACGCCCCGCGTTGACCCCACAGACCCTAACCCTAACCCTAACCCTAACCCTAACCCTAACCCTAACCCTGAGGCATCAGTACTGGCAGCACTGGATGAGGATGATGGTCAGGAAGAGGAGACCCAGTGGACCTTCAGCCCACTCAACACCCCCTGGCGGAACACTCCTCGACCGCGGGTACCGAGAAAAGCTCCGGTGGAGCGTATGCGAGCCTTGAGGCAGCGGATTCAGGATGTAACGCTACCCGCGGTTTCACACCCTCTGGACGACAGTGAGGAGGAAGGGGGTGGAACTTCAAAAACTGGCCCAGCTTCAGAACCCCCACCTTTTAAACTTCGACCTGAGGTGTTTCCTTCGACGTCTCGACCAGCAGCGTGTCCGGCCTTGGCAGAGAGGGCGTCAACCTCAAGCGCAGAGCGCACTACGAGTGCAGCGCGCAAGCGCACTGGAAAACCTCGCAGCAGAACTCCGAAGACTGTACGAGACCGACTGCAGCATGAGGCAGAGGTTACGAGGTTGGGAGATGAACCACCAGGACTTCGAGCAGAGTCACTGGCGGATCGCACGCGTGCTTGGAGAGAGATGACGCACCCGGAGCACATGGCCGCAGCAGCGCTGGTAAAGGAGAATGAGAAATGGAGAGATGCATGGGTACCAGAAGGGTGGCGCAGATATCGCCGCCGCTGGTACAGATGGCATGGGAAGGTCACCCCGGACCTAACGATAACCGAAGGAGCAGTTCAGCTATCTCTGGAGACCGAGTGCGGTACTATCCCAGGTTCTGGTGGAGATGTAGGAATTCCAGACGCATGGTGCAGTCTATACAGGGTGCACCAATGGAACCAGCGAGAAAGGGAAGCAGCGGAGGAGGCTGCTCACCTGGCTCTACCCTCAACAGCAAGTGGTGATTCACTCTCCCTGGACTCAGCGGAACCATCAGATGCGAATCCAGCGACAACTCTGGATTTGACCTTATCTCCATCCAGTTCTCAGCCCGCAACTTCTGGGGACATTTCCGACCTCGAGGACTCCCAGCGGTCGCTCAGCTTCACGCAGCAGTTGATGGAGCGACAGCTGGCCGCCGCCAGATCGGAGAACAATCCAAGTGTGCTGACAACGGTGACAGAAGGAGTGGAGCCGACTCCCCTGAAAACCATCCAGGAGGAAACCCACCTGGAACTGCTACTGAACATTCAGAAACAGCAACGCCATCGTCTGCGGCCGATCCTGGAAGGTAATGAAGCAGTGGCAGCACCAGCGAACGTCACCAACGCCCAGGCGGCACCGCGGGAAGAAGAAACCCCCTCGTTCACTCAAAAGTCCGAACCAGAAGATAGCGCTGGGGAGGAAGAGGAGGAGAAGATTTCCATCCACCTCTTCGCTCTTACCCTCTGGAAAGCCGCACGCAGAGCCGCGCCAGACGACGCGCTCAGGGACAAGAGCGACGCGCTAAGGAGCGGCAGCTACAAGCAGATCGCGACCTGGAAGGTGAA